>MU224265.1:1533229-1578893 GCA_018584345.1 Thuja plicata
ATATGATGTCCAGGAATTGAAATGAGAAGAATGGTTTGCAAGGCATTTCATTCAGGTTTTTGAGTTTGGAGTTAGAAGTTTTCTGGGATTGCATATCTGTTTGACTCTGTTGCCCAATAGATAAGGCTCTGGTCTCTGGTTTTTCTTGTAGTTTCTTCATCAATCAATTATTCAAATCATTTTCCCTTTCTGTTTAAAGAGCTGTGAATGATTATTATATCAAGTGTGATGGGCAGGAATCCATCCCCTGATTCACTGAAAGAAGTGAATCCAACAGGTACACCCGCCTGAGCCCTTTGCTGCTCAAAGTGTAGGAGGATTTGTTTGATCCTCGTTAATTAGCCTTTTCTTTGACAAGGTCAGGAAAAAATAGCTAACAGGAGGCATTCTGACATGCTGGGTGGCTATCGAGTTTCCTTTTCTGGCTAATTTTCCAGAAACATGTAAAATATAAAAATCTAGTAAGAAAGGGAAAAAACTTTAAAAATCCAATCAATGGATTTGTTTAATATCATTGTAATATAAATCTTGTAGATAGTAGATTAGGATTTTATTGTTTTCTAGGAAGTGTTTTTGCAGATGCTACATTCTCCTTCAGGGAATGCATGTTGTAGTTTCCAATTTTTTTCCAAGATCATGTTCGCACAGGTTTTATGGATCCTTTTCATGAATCTATACCCAATGGATAAGACTCTAGTCCGCGAAACTAGATATTCTAAGTTTCTTTCTCAACAAGCTGAGATCCCTCGTGAGTCACCAAATGTTGGTATTTCCATCGTAACTAGAAGAAAAATGGGTAGAGTTTATGGCCCTACAAAGATTGGATATAAGAACGCACCTAAGTGGTTCAATTTTTATCAGGCTTTCTTGCCTCTTTGCCTTTAAACACTTCATCTTCCAAAACGGGCTCGTTGTAGGGAGTGTTAAGGACTAACATCATGGGATCCTCAAAGAGAGTTGATAAGTTTAAACCATGGTAGCTCCACCAGTGTGTCATGTGGAAACACAATGAAGTTTCATATACCTATGAGCGAGGTTTTACTTTTCAAGATCCACTATCATACCACATGTCTGATCCGCGGTCGCATCATTAAAAAGGTGGCGGGGTCCATCCTTCAAGGAAATTGCCATTTTTTATCAGCAAAAAATATCGAGGCAATCCCAATTGCAACAACATCCTCCCCATCACAGTGGTGAACTCTTTTAGAGAAGTGCAGGCGACATTCATGTCGCGCGCAAGAAAAGAGAATAATAATTTTAGGCAGTGTGCCTGAACACCCATAACGACCACCATGATAATTCGTCCACATGGCATATTTAAGCCTTTCTTGACATTTTCAAGATTTGGTTCATGGATATCTTTATATAAAATACCTGCAGGCACATCGTAAGAGAGTGGAGGCTTTTGGAGAGTTTAGTTAGGGCTAAGATTCATTTTCTAGGAGTTTTGTTCATTAGCAAAACACTGTAATACATTTGTGTTTGCATTCTTCTGACCATAGTCTTGTAATCTCTGCATATTTAATAAAAGGAGTATATTGGACTATGCCCATTGTTGCTTTTCCTGTATGTTTCTTTCTATTTTGTGGATGTTTTTAAGGTTCTGTGTCATTTCTAAACAAGTATAGCTATCACCTATTGCTTTTAGGCTCTTATAATATATTTTTATTCACAAGTTATTGGATCATGTTAGGTTACTCTTTCAATTCTTGTGGTCTATGGTTATACCATGCCATTATATGAACTAATCCCTTTTAGAATAGTTTCTTAGTTGGATAATGAAGGTGTTTTCTCCTGTGAGCCTTAATGTGTTCTTATCATGGGAAGATATGAATGCTTTGGCCCGTGTCTAGGATCTTACCATCACGTTCTCTTTCCAACAATGAAGAGTTTGTGGCGTTCTGTGCTGATTTCTAGGGTATGAAATTCTTTTCATTTACTAATCACCTTGAAGGGTTTCAAAATATATGGAACATGGCCTCAGTTTTTTTGAGACTCCTCCCCTTTCCCAAAACACCAAGAGAAGATCTGGCTTATATAAAACCTCGGAGGTTGTTTCACATGGCGTAATTTTTCCCACCCCTGTGAAACTTCTGGACTACCCTCATCTAGGTGGGAGTATAGATCTAGGATCAACAAATACCATGATGTGGTTGTTTTATATCCAACCACAAGAGCATTGCACCTTGAACAACCCTTAAATTTGAATAGTATCTAAAAATACATTCTCTAGTTATGCAAAATCCTATAGAATGATTTTGCAATACTAGGTTAATTTTAGCATAAAGTGGAGCATGTAGATGCAAATTATTTCTCTCTTTCTTCCACTTTTAGAGGGAATGCATAAAATGTTTTTAAATACAAGGGAGTAGAAACATACCATACAAACTTATTTTTAGTTGGTTCTAGAGGAGAATTTGATCAAATTTTGTATTTGAATTTTTTTCACATCCTCTTTCCACAAGATTTTAAATTCACTCATAAGCCCATTTTTTATTTCCTACAGGCTTAGGGAAGTGGAATTGTTTACATTGGATATATTTATTATTAGGCCACACATTCCACATAATAATCTAGTCATTTTAATAATGATGTTGACCAAAGATTATGTGTGGGTCTATTTTGAAAGGAAATAAAAATAGTTTAAAAATTGCATAGCTAATCAAGTTAGGGTTTGCGAGGAGACACAATTATTTATCCATTGATTTCACTCAAATACGTTAGACATTTTGTTTGGTGTATTATTGGAGATTGGAGGGAAAAAATATAACTTCTATTGTTTATTAAATGATGGAAATCCTTAACCAATTGTGATATCCTTATGTAGGGAATGTAGTTAGGCTTCACTATTTTATTGCTTGAGCTACTGAGGTATATCACTTGTTTGTCTAAATTTAGTTAGTATTCTTAGCACCCATAGTTATATTCTTGTTGATGTAGATTTTCTATATTGGACTATTGATCATATTAGCGTGATTTTTCTTGAAGTTTTTGCTATTAAATTACCTACAAGTGCAATTATTATTCTAATAAGAGGATTGATAGTCATTGCAAATTTCCAGGTAATTTATTTATTTGGTAAGGTTTTATCATTTATTTATTCATTTTTCTTTAATTATATCATCTATTTGTAGTAGATATGGTTTAGAATAAAATTAAGACATTGGTTTTCAATGAAGTTAAATTAGTTAGAGATAAATTCCTAATTGGGGATATTACAGTGGTATTAGAGCTTTAATCTTGTCAACTAATGGATCAAGGGTTTATGTGATTTGGGAGAAACAAGATGGTATGTATAAGCATGAATGATGTGACAAATGAATAAAATGCTCAAACCATGTTTAATGCAATGACCAATTTGGATCATGTGTAATAATGAGAAATGATTAAAGCAATAAAAAACATAATGACAATGTTCATGTAATTTTTGCAAGATGAAAAAGTTATCAAACATCTAAAATCACATATTATAAGGAGTGCAATAGGGATTAGTCAAATGGTTGGTTCTTTAGCCAATCTATTTCAACCCCAATTCCTACAAAAAGAGAATATCATCTAGAAGAAGAGGCAACCAAGCTGATTGAATAACATTTTATCCTTGCATGTTCAATACAAAGCCCTAAAGTAAGAAATTTGAAATGAATAGTTACTTTTTAAAAATTTCAAAATGAATTTTGATAGTTATCTAAGTTGTCTTTTCATAAAATTAAAGCTAAAATATCATATATATAAGAAAGTAAACATCCTCATTTGTGATATCGAGTATTTGTGAAAGACAAGCTTTGCAAATTGAAGATATCATATGATTTGAACGTTTGGGAATTCAAGGAAAAATAAGAAAACATAAATTTTTCAATTAATTTTCATACATCAACATGGAAGCCTCAAGAGATGTTCAAGGATAATATGGAATTGGAAGTTGATGATTAGATTGTACCTCTCTCATAGGGTTTGGTATAATTTCATGTTATCCTCACATGTTTGAATTTTGTCATTTCACATTATGTGATTCATGTATTCTTGATTTAATTAAAATAAATATAATTTAAAGTTTTTTTCTAACACACTTGAGTAGGACTCTAGGTTACATTTATGCAATTTATCTCATAGAAACCTTAGATACACTTAATATTGAAGAGTACACACTATTCCAATTTATAAACATTAGATATTGTGTTGGTGGAAATCACCAAAATATGGAATTGACTAAGGAAAACCAATATGTAGCCACACACACACCTTTTTTCTATCTCACAAGTTCATTTGTAGGTTAAAGAGATAATCACAGTTCTAGATCCAAAATTTCATTAGGAAAACCTAGGTCAAGGTCCCCCTGGGGTGACCTTGATCTCTAGAAATTAGTTCAAATTTATTAGGAGCCTAGTGCAAAGTCATAAGACCCCAAATTTTGAAACTTGTGAAGTAGACCAATTTATGGACATGGTCACCCTATCTAACAATAACCCCCCAATCCGAGTTTATATTTCAGACACGAGTGCACAATACAATTTCCCTTTTATTTATATATACTTTGTGGTTTTTAGTTCTATGTATTAGTCAGTATTAGCTTAGATCTTGTTTAACTAGCCCTTCGAATCACTCAATCAATTACTTATAACAACAAATGAATGTAATCCATAAGAGTATGATACTGAATTGATTCTCTTGGATAAAGTATTTGTTAATCATATTTATCTATTGGTGTCTTTTTATTCAAATATAATTGGGAAAAGATAATTTGTAACCTTTGACTAACCACTTTTCTACCCTCTTTTCTCACCATTACAACTACTTTCTTTTACCTTTCAGCTAGGGATTTCCTTGCATCTTCACTATGGTTTAAAGGGATTATTCTCCTTATTCTTAGGTTTTCCCCTTTATCTTTCATATATTTCCACATAATATTTCACAAATCTTATTCCTCTCTAATGAAGTCACGTAGGATCATTGTGATATAATATTTTGAACAACCATGTACATAGATTTCTCGGATCTCATTATGATACAATAAAATATTTTTGTCCCCAAAATATTGAATCAGAAGGTTCACAATCTTATATCATTTTTCCTTTTGGACCATTCTATAGAGCTATCCATAAATGTACAAGGAAAGACATATTTGAAGCATGCATGATTTCAAGATTGTGCCTCAATAAGAAGCCACTGGATGTTGAAGCATTCCTTTTATAAAATTGAAAACATGAGTCTATTATTGGGCATTGAGTTTATTCCTTTCTATTATGTCTCTTGAAACCTGCAACTAAACTTGGATCTACACACAAGAAGATAAAAATGGTGTTTGTGGTTGTATAGGGGCTTGCCTTAGTCAAAACCTAGGTTGGGACTCAACCCTTCAACATTGATGAATTGAAATAGAAATCTAAATCAAAATTATTAAAAATTTATGTCTTTTAAAACTTTGGCCCAGAATAGATTTGACATGTGTCTCTATTCTGGAGACTTTTGGGGGAATCTTTGTGTCCTATAAAACCTTGACCTGAAATAGAATACCTACCATTGATCTAGGATCATCCAACGGTATGTGTGCCCGTCGAATAATGATGGTTTCTAGGTGTGTGTCTGTCACTGCGATTTTCTTCAATAATGAAAGATTTGCCAAGATTTTATAGAATTTTCATATAATTGAAAAATAAATCGCCAGTGCAACTAGTATTTTTTCCTTTCAAATTAAAATTTTTTGCCAACAATATGAATTCGCCCCCCCCAAAATAATAATAATAATAATGTAGGATTCACCATGATTTTACACCTTTTCCTAGGAGGGGATTTCTTAAAGTTATCCCTGATCTAAGTGGGAAGAAGACTTGAAACATAGGAATCAAAAACTTTACAGGGTGGTTTACAAATTCAAGATATTATGTTAATATGAGAAACTCTAAAATATCCAATTTTTAAATTTCATACACATGTTTTTTAGAAGCATTTGATCTTTACTTGTCAATGCGGGGTCTGTCTACTAAAGCGATTGATATAAAACTAGATTCTTAAGCTCCTGTGAAAATAATTAACTGTAATTATTTTACTCAACACTAAAAATAAGCCAAAAAAGCAAAATTAAGGATTTGTATAGGTTTGACAGAAAAGCACACAAATCTTGTAAAGAATGAAAACCTCCTAACACGAAATGTGTTGATTCACTCTAGGAAGTTCGAAGCCCATTCTACACGACATGAACTACTTCAACGTCATCCTGTAGAAAACAAATGTCAAGAAATTTGTGGCTCTTTAGAAAATTCTAATTTTAATGAACGGTTTTGTACAAATTTGACAGATAAGTATAATGATGAAGAAAACAACTTAAAATACAACTAAATAAATAAATTACATCCAAATATAGCAAAAACGGCTCACAACCGAAACTCTCAGCAAGTTAAAAATATCAAAAAAAATGGTTGAAAGTCCAGTCACTTCAACATTACTCTCCCAAAGCTACAATTAAAATTTGATGTGTTAAAAGAAGACATATCGTATACACACAATGCTCTCGTTTATTCTCCTTTTGTAAACAAAAAATACAATTAATTCATATCTGGAACATGCTATATTGTCTTTGGATTAATCAACTGACAAAATTTGAGGTCAACAAATACCGACAAAGATAAAGCCAAACATAGAGAAGTACATGCTGAACAAAATGAATTTTTGCAAGAAAATCTGAAAGTAGCTTTGAGCAAATATAGAGGAATTAAGATTCTCCTCATTTAATATGCATCGAATATATCAACCGTAATATACCACTGCATATAAAAATCTTCACAAGAAATAATTGTTACAAATCAAATAATTCAGAAAGTAGATGACGAATTGTTCATGTACAATATAGAGATAAAGCACAAATAAATTTTGGGAAGATGGATTGTTCGTGTACAATGTAAAGATAAAGCACAAATAAATTTTGGGAGGATGGATTGTTCTGTGCATAAGATTAAAAAGTCAAAAGTAATTATGTGATTTGTTTTGTCATGGGGCATGTAGCTATGCTGTGCTATCACTTCTGATGTCAATTGTGTAATAAATAAATAAAAAAAGTTGATGTCACTTTGGAGAGTTGGCAAAATTGAAAAAAATTAGATTAAAATAATTTCAAATGAGTCATTTTTTGCAATGACTCTTCCCATCCAAAGCCAATAGAAATGTAGATAAATAATTTTTCAAAATTATAAAAACTATGTACAAAAATTCTAAGTTTAGAAATGGGAAAAATTCTCCAATCATAATATGATTGGTTCAACTAATAGCAAACAAAAATAAAAAATGAATGCATAAATATTCCTACTTTGATAGGAACTAATAAGCGTATTGTTTAGTCAAGGTAATTGCAATATTTAAATCCTTAACTAAAAATAGGCCTCTACGCATATAGCATACTTTCCTTCACTCTCATTCTAAAATACATTTGACTTTAAAGTAAATGAATGACTAGTCATGTTTTGGAAAGAAAATTTGCACTTAATTACACTTTACACAAATTAAAGAAATTATTCATGCCTTCCACGGATTTTATTCTTGGTTGAGTTGGAGAGGTTTGGCCATTTCTTAAGCTTTAAATGTAAGCATGATTAAGCAAACTATATACTCCATCTTTAAGTAGAATATTTTTGACAATTTTAAATTGATGGTTTATTTATTCTTTTCCTTTACTTTTCTCAATTCTAGAATACAAATATGACCATTACTTTTATGTTACATCTAGTTAATTTTTAGATAGAATATTTTAAAGGGAAAATGAAAGCTTAAGAGATAATAGGGCGCTTTTTATTATTTATTAAAAAATAATTTAGATACAATGTAATATTCTTATTATAATCAAATTTAAAGTAATGTATTTATCTAAATTAAATATTAGTAAATGCATAAATTAATAAAGAAAGAAAGAGGCATTGTACATTTATTTTCTTATGATGGATAAATAATATGTAAATAAAAGTTAATGAAAAAATAAATTGAAAATTGAAAATATATATAGATAATACAATTAATCTATGTGTTTAAATATCTTATATGAAACCACCCTCATAATTTTGATTAAATAGAGAAAGATGTATTGTATATTTATTTCATTACGATGGATTAAATAATATAGAGCAAAAGTCAATTATAAATTGGATCCAAAAATTAAAACATATGTAGACAATAAAATCAATCTAATTGTTCAAATATTCTAGATGAAGTGAGATTTTGCCAATTTTTTCGGTGTACCTCCATAGGTGAGTGAAGTGCTTAAAGCTAAGGTTCTGTCTTTTTGGTATTCACAGATCTCTCTGTAGGGATCGTGGAATGCAAAGTGGTCCAACAGTGTCATTTCAAAATGATCGTTTGATACCCGCTATGTTCTTACACCAGTAGCCACTTTACTAAAAAATGCCAGTACTTGTGGCCAAATGTCTTAGTAGTCGTTACAAAATGTCCCAATAGTGGTGCACAAATGGGCCAATTACCAACCAAAAAAGGTAAAAAATGGTCGGCTAGTAGTACATGTGTGATCGATTATTGGTACATGTGTCTTTCATTTTTGCTCCTTTAGTATCACTAATTGGAGGGTATCTATGACAAAAACATAATGGTTATCGGGTGGTAATTGGGGTTTTTCCTCTATTTTGATTTCTATGGATCATGTCATGGCCTCTATGATGCCTTATTCTTTCAAATTTTGGAACTCTTCCTTTAATTATATTATTTCAATTTTTGTTTTATCATCCACATTTTTTTTAGTCTGAATAATTAAATTATTATATTTTCATATTATTTATGTGAATGTTAATATTTCTTGAGTTTAAAAATAATTAATTGAATAATTAAAAAATGCAAAATTTAAATACAACAAAATTTTCCCAAAATCTAGAATCAAAATTACCTTCTTTGCAATTTTAAACTTTATTGCTAAGATCATAATATAATCAAACTTAATTGACCAAATGATAAACATGAGTATTCAAACTCTAAAACTCCATTCACCCCCATTTTCATACATGTAAACCCAACTCAAAAGTGTGAACCCTAGTTAATGGTTGGAAATAATTGCTTGCGTGTGTGAGAAAGCTTTAAAACTTTGTGGCTCTTCATTTCTTTTATTCCTTCTACTTTTCCATGTGAATTTGGGTTTTCTTGAGAATTACGAATCTATGAATTCGTTTGTTTTTAAGACTTGCATCATCTTTTTGTCTTTTCTAGGTTTGTTTTCCTTTTCCTCTTGCATTTGATTTTGACTATGCTTAGGAAGTTTTCAGTTTCAGATTAATTATGCTAATTTTGATGGTAAATTATAGCTCTAGGTAGGGATTTTGTTGTTTGTTACTCATTTTTAATTATTCTAGTTTTGGATTCATTTTAAAAGTCTTTGAGTGTTTCTAATCGAGATAAGTATTTATAGAAACTCATTAATTCTAAAATGTCAAAGACTTTCTATTTTAGACTTCTAAAATGTTTGGAAGACTAATCAAATTTGAGCCTTGACCATAAATCTTACAAGTGCAATGCCAAAAACTTTGTCTTCAAACCATTAAGATACCTTAAACTCAATTTGCAATTGGGGTCCTAATTCACGAAGATGATCTTCTTCTTCTTTTCTTTTTCTTCTTTTTTCTTTTTTTCTTTCTTTCTTCTTTTTTTTTTTTATCAGATTTTTAGATTAAATTTGTTTTTGGGTCAAACATACATCTATAAAAACTTGTAATTAAAATAATTTTAAAATTTAGAAAAATGTATACTTTTAAATTCAAATTATACATATGTAAATTTGCAATCAAGATGTGAATCTTAAACGCCTCTTATGCTAAATTTCCAAGCTTATTTTGCATTGCTACAAATGTGCATTGGGATTCTAAACTCCAAGTCCTCATCAAATTAGATTTTGGAATTGAAATTACAAGATTCTAAAATGACAAATATATTCAGACATTAGTGTTTTGTCATATTAGATTTGTGATTCAAAGTTACAAATGTGTCAATAAGCATCGAAACATTGGACCTAAAGGTGATGTAAATCAAACTTACAATTTTGAGTTTCACACTTATAAATGTGCATTGAGATCTTGAACCCTAAGATATAAATAAATTATACATTTTACCGTAATTTATAAACAAAGAAATGTGCAATGTAGCCATAAAACCCCGTAATTCGTGTAATCCAAACTTTCTAGCATAATTTATACACTTGCAAATTTAGATTCGTAAACCCATAAAAAGCTACAATTTAGCATTGTGATCCAATAGCTCTTTAGAGAATGGAATTTTTAGGTGTGTAAACATGTAATGAAACCTCAAACACCATTAATGTTAGAAAATTATTCAATTTTCAAATTTCTATATATCTTTGGATTTTCCTAGAGATTTAACACTAGTCCCATCTCATCTTCGACAGTGAACTAAATTGTAATATATCTTCACTCATGAAGATTATGTATGTGTTCAAGAATGTGATTCCGTCATCAAATATATAGATAGAACTCACTAATCTAATAGATATAAAATTAGGTCATGTGAGCTTGGAAGAATTACATATAAGGATTTAATAAGCTATTGGAAAAAATTAAATAACTCAAAACCTAATAGGGAGTGGTCTCATAAAGTATTTTATTTCCTCATATTGGCCTAGTTATGACATGCACCTACTTTTACAAAAGAGGACACCAAAGAGGTAAGGAACATAGATGACCATGTAGTTTTACAAATACAACCTTAGTACATAAAGGAGATGTTGGATCTCCCCACTAAATAAGTATATGTAGATATCATCATGGATTCATACAAGGCTTATTATGATGGTAATATGGATCATTGTGTAGCCCTCA
This sequence comes from Thuja plicata, assembly GCA_018584345.1. Taxonomy (NCBI): domain Eukaryota; kingdom Viridiplantae; phylum Streptophyta; class Pinopsida; order Cupressales; family Cupressaceae; genus Thuja; species Thuja plicata. Next base: position 1,544,041 of record MU224265.1, read on the forward strand.
TGAATAATAAATTTCTCTAAAATCTTATCATTTTCTACTAGATTCCCAAATAAGTCACATAGGAATGATTTTCATAAAGAGGTCGATGCTATAATTACCCCTCTAAATAAGGGCATTTGATAGGGGGATGACAATGAATTTCAAATTTTGATGTTCAAGCACGTGAAAAAGATTCTTGTAGGAAAGGAGTACATTGATTAGGCTATCTTAAGAAGTGAGGAATTGAAATGGCCAACCAAGGAACCCTCAGAACGAAGGGTCAAATATGCACTAATATTTTTTTTAATACATCGATATAAACATCATAATATAAGTGCATTATCAATAATATTACATAAACAATTAAGGAGACGTACAATGATCATTACACAATAGTGTACAAGCGGAACCTTACAAGCACTTCCAAGGGTTCTATGACAATCCTACACACATACGTAGAATGGGCATGCATGTCCTACAAGGCACCTTATGAAGGCCCGAAATGTATCCTACAAACCTCATAAAGCGGGACCGAACAATCATCCACGGTCGACAATCAAGGAGACTAAATTCATCCTCAACACAAAATGTCACTAGGTTCATTTTTAAGCCCAACAAAAAGTGAGTTAAACTACAACAAACCCATATAAAAAAATAGAAAGTGAATACATGAAAACAATCCAGAGAACACAACGAAACCAAATCCAAAGTCCATTTTACACTGGGACCCTTGGGAACTAAAAATTATCATAAATGTGTAGAAACATAGAGTAAATGAATAAATTTCCAGAACAAATGCATAGGAGATTTGAACATATGCGCAAAAGATTTGAACATATGTGTAGAAACATGTACATATGCACTGGGGCAACAAATGTTTGTGTAGAACTTCCCAAAAAAGTTAAATTTGTAAAATTGTATGTGTCGATGCCAATGTATGACCTAATAAATGATTCCTCCATATTGCAAGTTCCAAGTACATGAAATTGAGATTGTACACACTTAATATAGTCATAATAAACTAAAATTAATCTAATCTATTGAGCATATTAATATATAACATAATCACTAAAATATAAATACAAAGGGATATAAATGAGCACATTATGCTCAGTACTCTACCACTGGAAGTATCCCACCACCTATACATTGATCCCCAGTAGTGATGTACAATGCCACCTAACCATGCAATGGTACCCTAAGGTCCATCCCACCGTTCTCGCAAAGATAGTCACATGACCTAAACACATGCCAATCAAATGTAGTAATTAGGGGATTGTACAATGATCTCAATGCAAACACTCAAATGCAGATACTAGAATGCAAGTACATCAAGGTCACTACTCAGACCTAGATAGGGGTTGGATATAGAGACTCAAAAGTGGGAGTTTCATCATAGGGTACACTATGAGCCCTACGGATTCGAGAAATCCATCTCATCAAGGACACTCTACTTATCTTTTTATCAACATTCGTAGATGAACGAGCTATTGAGTATCTTTGTCAACATCCTCAAAGAGCCAAGTAGTCTTATTATTTATCATTATTAATCCTTGTATTACCATGTGTAACCCCATTCATTTATTTAGTTATAAGTGGCAATTATGAACTCTCCAAGTGTTACCTTGGTGATCCCTTTGTTCCCCATCCTACCTTGGAGAGCCACTTCAATTTTCTACTAAAAAATCAACCCAATCATCTCGTATAGAATGAGTACTATAAAAAAAATGCAATAAGGAATCCAAGTCCGAAATAAAGATGAGATAAGATGAGCTTTATTGACATTGACCAAGATCACAGGTCCCTCAGGATCCTGTCAATAAGGCATAATCAAACTATACACTAGGATATACTCTTGACACCATGTACCTACATAATAAGTGATCAAACACAAAAACAAGGTGGGTCAATAATAAGAAAATTCAAGAGAAATGACTATGAACACAAGCCAAGGAAAGATAAGGTGTTATCTCTACTTGTGGATCGAGGAGTACTCAATTAGGGCACACCCAAGAGTAGGGATACCCCATGATCTCATTAACATATGCATGAATCATGATGATGAGAGGGTGGTCATACTACCAACTCTTAGTAAATTAAAAAATCCACAAGAAAGGGAAACAATAACTCATAAAACATTATTAGGAGCATATATAAGGAATACACTCACATGACTTGAAAATTGAGACTATGATGACAAATCCTCTCAGAATTAAAATTCCATAAAATAATATCATGAATTGAAAAAATAATCCATCATCAGAATGAGGAAGTTCTCATTTTCAAAAAGACACTTTTGGGACCATATCCAGGCACAAGGCCGAAACAACCATTGAATCCATGAAAAAGGTTGAAACACCAAAATCCAAAAAACAAAATTCTAAGAATACCCTTTTGCTTCTAAATCGCCCAACAATGAAAAAATAAAATCATATTCACTTTCTTGGCATCCATAAAAATTTGAGCAACATAACATTACATAAATCATTCAAATTTGAAATAAAATCATACAAGCCCATCTAAGCAATGAAACAACATGAAAATGTGGAGGAATACTAATTCTCAATCTATGAATGAAAAGAATAAACATTACATCAAGAAACAAAGTAATATGGAAAATATAGGAATCCCTAACTCACACAATGGTGAGAACACTAAAACAGGGAGAAGAAATTGTAAACTCCAAAAAGCACTTGAAATGCTCGACAAAGTGGAGCAATTCTAGGATGGTTCCAATGATTCGATGTCAAAACAATTTTTTTGGTAGAAATATCCCAATGAACAAACCACTAAAATGATCAAAGAAAGTTTTGAGAAACCCACTTTCCAAAAAAAAGACCAAGTGTCAAAAATGAAGTCTATTTCTTTAATATATGACACTTTTTGGACAAAATAGAAAAAGGCTAATAAAAAGCCACTAAAATCAATTAACATTAAAATTTTTAAAATAATTCAAACCCCCAAATGGGCTGATTAAACTCAATTCCATTAATTAGGAATGTACTTCAAGGCACTATCCAGAAAATGATAAAAATAAACCATAAGGATTAAAACCAACATTAAACTTGTCACTTGTTGCGACAACTATGGACAATCTATAATGCACATACAAGCACTGTTATAACATAGTGATTCAAATGAGGTCTATATTTTACCCACATGGTATCAAAGGTATAATATATCATTATAGGTACGCCAGCCATACACAGGAAATATTGGCTAAATAACAAACGACCAGTGTAACTATCTCCTATGCCACTACCGAGGATAAGACACACTCAAACCTGCAGCTTAGGCAGAGTCAATGTTTGTTACCCGTTCACTAAAAATCACACACATCAAGTGTAGTTTCTCACAGTATAAATAACTGAAGCACATGTATATAATAACCATAGTGCGCATAATGGAAGGACATTTTAGCGCGTAATCATTAGTATGTATTTGAATACTATAAAACTTTTCCTTTCATATTTAATCCTCAATGTACATCATAATAAACTTTTCATTTAATTTAAAGCATTAAAATAATCATTTTGTGGCATTTAAGGGATATAATAGTGAAAAATCCAAATAAGACATCCATCGACATAAAAGACACAATAACATAGGAAATTATTAATAACATCATGATAGTCATAAACAAATTTTCTCGAACACAAAATACACCAGATATCATCATAAATCATTGCATCACATTACGGGTGTATTACCATGTAGATATGCTCAAAATGGTAAGCACAAGTAAGGTTTCACATTTACATCAAAAATTATATCGGTAAAACCAAAAGAATGTATTGTAATCAAATGCATCACACAATGCCAATATCTAATCACATCATACAAATAGTCATGAGATAAGAATGAGTCTAGATAAAATCAAAATAACACAAAATAGAATGCAGCCACAAGACACTATATCCTCCCCCTAGGAATAGGCTTACTCCTATAATCATGCAAAAAGATAGGGGTACAAATCTCTCAATCGTGAAGTATCCTCCCAAGTAGCTAAAGTCTCATCACTCAGGTCTCATTGGACCCCTACCTGCTCAATGTATCGACCCCTGAAGGTTAGCCTTCAATGTTGAAGAATGCTAAAGGGATCCAAACAAAGCTTCTCATTTTCTACCTATAAAGCACCCCAATCAAGAACATGGGTCACACCAAGAATATATTGTCTCAACATAGAAACATGAAACACATCATAGATGCATGATAGGCTTGGTGGCAATGCCAAGTGATAGGAAATAGGAACAATCCTCTCAAGGATATAAAAAGGTCCAACAATATGTGGCACTATCTTAGAGCCTTTCCCATAATGGATGGGGCTCTTTTGCAAGTGAACTCAGAAAAACACATGATCAACCACCAAGAAGTGACAATCTAAATTTTGGGCATCGACATACTTCTTTTTCCAATCTTGAGCAATAGCCAAAAATTCTCTAATGTGAATGACCTACTGCTCCATATCCTAAAGAATCTCAAAACCAAACACAACATGATCCCGAATCAAAGGGGTACAACATGATCAACCATATAATGCATGAGAAGGAGACATGCCAAGAGAGATATGGTACCCATTATTATAGGAAAAATCTACCAAGTACAAGTAGTCATCCCACCTTGACTATTGATCCATCACATACATGTGAAGCATGCCCTCAAGAAACTAATTAACCACTCTATCTAACCCTCAGTATTGGAGTGATATGCTAAACTAAAATTGAGTTTCAGACTCAAAGTATGTTGGAGAGACATCCACAGTACGAAAGTAAGCACTAGGTCTTGATCCAAAATGATCCTACAAGGTATCCAATACAACCAAACTATATCCTCCATGAACACATGAGCTACTAAAGAAACAGTATATGTAGCTCTCATAGGAGAAAAGTGAGACACCTTAGATAACTTTTCCATTGTAACCATAATGGAATCGTGATGAGGCAATGACATAGGTAGCCCAGTGATGAAATAAATAGATATAGTGTCCCACTATCACTCATGAATGAAATATGGTTGCAGAAGACCTGCCAAATGTTGGTGTTCTACCTTCATTCTTTATCACTCAAGGAATCTAGCCACAAAATCAAAAACATCACACGTTATCGCAACCCAATAGTACAACTATCTAAGGTTGGCATGCATCTTATTGATACTAGGATATTCAGATTACAATGCATGATGTACCTCTTACAAAGCCAACAAATGAATATCGCCTGACACTAGTACATAAATGCGCCCATGGTGCTACAGAAGTACATTTGACTCTAGAGAGTAACTTGAAAACTAGCCTACAATGGCACATCTTGACTTAATTTCCACTCTAACTTCTTGATACCAAGTGTCACTAGGTAAGGCCTCAAGAATACAACCACACAAATCCACACCAAGAGACAATGATGAGATTTAATGCTTTATCCTACTCAAGGCATCTGTAAAAATATTATCCTTCCCCTTGATGTAATGAACATCAAAATCATACTCATAGAGGAAATCTATTTGGAACGTTGTTGTTGTGCATTCAAGTTTGACTGAGTAAAGGTATACTACAATTTGTGATGGTTTCTATGTAACTGAAACTTGTGACCCAATAAAAAATGCCTCTAGTGCACTAGCACATGCACAACCATCACTAACTACAAATCATGGGTAGGGTTGTTTAGCTCATGATCCTTAAGCTTTCGAGACTCATATGCCATCACTCATCCCTCTTACTTGAGAAATACCCCAGTTCCCTCCAAAGATGCATCAGTGCACACCACAAAATTACCTGCAAGTCTTGAATGTTGCGAAGATGGGTGAATTGGTCAATTACTCTTTAAGATCTCAAAAAAGAAGACTCACACTAATAAAACCGAAAAAACTTCTTCCCTTTCCTCTAAAGAGAAGTGATAGGATGTGCCAATCGAGAAAAATCCATCACAAATTAGTAGAAATAACCTGCTAAACCCCATGAAACTACAAATATATGGAATATGGGTCGACACTAGCCAAGCCATAATGGCTTGGATCTTTGAAGGATCCACATAAACACCCTCTCCTGAGTTTATATTACCCAAATACCCAATTCAGTCTAGAAGAACTCATATTTGGGTAGGTTTCCAAATGACTTATGGTCATGAAGACACTACAAACCCGAACACAAATAGATATCATGCTCCCCCAACATCCTAAAATACATTAAAATGTCATCCAAAAACATGAGGAAAAAGTAGTCAAGATAGGTGCGAAACACACCATTCATCAAAATCATGAACACTGATGGTGCATTGGTCAACCCAAAGGGTATAACTATAAACTCATAATGTCCATATTTGGTGAAAAAAGTTGTCCAATGAATGTTATTACCATGAATATGAAGTTGATGGTATCCATACTTGAGTCTTCAAGAATACTCCCACTCCCTTCATTTGATCAAACAAATCATCAATCCTTGGCAAGGGATATCAGTTCTTCACCATCACTTTATTCAAATTCCACTAGTCAATACACAAATAAATAGATGTGTCCTTCTTCATGAAGATGATTGATTAAGGGGGAACACTGAGACAAATATGCCCCTTTACCAATAACTCTAACTGCAAGTAGAGCTCACTCAACTCCTGAGTAGTCATAGGAGCCCAAGGTTAGGACACAATGATCTACGATGGTGAAGGTTCCCAAATCCAACACACAACCACACATGAGGGAGTCCATGATGACTCTAGAACCAGTGGCTAACTCAACCTTCCAACTATCAACCTATTGTGCTGCCACTAGCCCATATTGCTCCATAAAAAAGGGGTAAATAAAGGAATTTGAAGCACTAAAATCAAACAAAATAGAGGTAGATATAGAATGTAATAAAACTTTAGTCTAAAAAATGGTGTCTTGATGCTCATCTTGATGGTTATCAATCACCACAAATACCCTATGGGACCTACCTACATCACCTACTATAGGCTCAAAAGTAGTCGACATATTACTAGTCCCTAAAGCAATTCTCTGGGGACAATGTGATACTCAATGACCTTATTGTCCACATGAGAACCATCCCTCTATTCCATAGCCATGTCCTATACAAGGTGCACTAGACCATTAAAATTTGTCCCTACTGACAATTTTTTGTACACTTTAAGATGGATGAATATGTCAGGCCTGCTTTTTACGATACCAATTGCGACCTCTAGCTCCTAGGGTACCTAAAGTGCAACCACTTTTCTAACCCTAAGGATGTTTATGTCTATGGTGCTGCAAACATACTATCCTAGGAGGTGCCAAAAATCCCCTTGAAGAAACTGCAGGCTATACCTATCTACCCTATGCACCTGGTCCAAAAGGTTGTGCACTGCTAATATGTACAACTTCCCTACTACCAAAACCCCTAGCTATGTTCTCCTCAGCCAACCTTTCCTTATCCACGACCTTAGAAAGAGTCATAGGATAGAGAATACAAACATACCCACTGATATGACCATTAAGGCCCTGAATAAAGTGTTGCACAAACATAGGCTCATCATGTGTAAAACTGACATACTTAGCTCAAAGAACCTATGCTCATATTGGTCCACTATCATGGAGCCCTTTTATAGATGGTGACTCATTAGTATGTGCTTGATGGTAGTGTTCATAAAGGAAATTCTCATGGAACCACTCCTAAAATATCTCTCATGATACAATTGCGATATCCAACTGGAGCTTCCACTCCTCTATGGGCCACCAAGTAGACACAAAACTCCTAAGGTGCATAATAAAAATACTAAGCTCTATTGTTTCTCGCATTAGAGTGCATAGAAAAGAAACATCCAAGATAAAAAATACAAGTATTAGCCTCTATACGACTAAGAGAACCATAAAGACTAGATGGACAAGACCTCATAAGGTCTCTCATATGCCCTGCATGGATAGAACCCTCATCCACCAGTGCCTTGTCTCTCTTGTTTTCTACTATATAGCCATTTGGGGTATGAGAATGCTTATAGTCTCTCTTATCCCCTTGATCACCACAATCAAATATTTGAGACTCCACTCCCCATGGTGAGATACCTCTTGTCGAGGTCCCAATTGAGTGATCAGCTCTTGAAGCAATTGAAATAATTGGGGATTTTGATCATTACCACCATGATCACCTCTCCAGACCTCTTGGTGATCCTCATGTTTCTCTTCTTCCTGATACTCTTCCTTGTGATGCTCCTCCTCTTGGTCATCTAGAGAAGCACTCCATTAACCACCTCTACCTCAAGGAGGCATCCTTCAGAGAAAAAGGAGACATGGATTAGATCCATAATACAAAAAGTCTACAAGCCATACTAAGTTATTGAAGAGAAAATGATAACTACCAGAGAAAATAATAACCACAAATCACTCACACAAAATACAATGCATATATATACAATAGAGATCCTAGTGTATGAACATGGGCTTTGATACTAAATGTAATGCCATGCCAAGGAACCCTTAGAATGAAGCGTCAAATATGTAGTAAGAATTTTTTTAATACATTGATATAAACATCATGACATAAGTGCACCATCAATAACATTGCATAATAAATTAAGGAGAAGTACAATGATCATTACACAATCATGTATAAGAAGAATCCTTACAAGAACTTCAAGAACTTCTAAGGGTTCTATGATAACCCTACACACATACATATAAAGAATGTGCACATCCTACAAGATACCTTATGAAGGCCTAGAACATGTCCTATGAACCTCATAAGGAGAGACTAGACAATGAACCATGGTTAGCAATGAAGGAGACTAAATTCATCCTTGACACAAAAAAAAAGTAGGTTCATTTTCAAGCCCAAAAAATAGTGAGTTAAACTATAACAAACTATATCGGGAAACAAAAAGTGAATACATGAAAATGATCACGAGACCACAAGGAAACCAAATCCAAATTCTATTTTTATACAGACCCTCGGGAACTACAAACTATCATAAATGTACATAAACATAAAATGAATGTTTAGATTAATAGAAAAAATGCACAAGAGATTTGAACATATGTGCAAGAGATTTGGACGTATGCACATAAATAGGTAGATATGTCTAGGGGTAGTAGATGTTTGCGCAGAACTACCTAGAAAGGTTAAATTTGTAAAATTACAAGTGCCAACACCAATGTATGACCTAATAAATGATTCCTCCACACCAATGAGTGCTAGGTACATGAAATTAAGGCAGTATACACTTGATACAATCATAATGAACTAAAATTGATCTAACCTACTAAGCATAGAAATACATAACATAATCACTAAAATGAAAATACAAAGGGATAGAAATGAGCATATCAACCTTGGTAATCCACCGCCGGAAGCAACCCACCACCTATACATTAGTCCCCAACAGTGGCATGCAATGCCACCTAGCCACATGGTTGACTAGCACACATGCAAATCAAATGCAGTAATCATGGGATGTTACAATGATCCCAATGCGAAAACTCTAATGTAGATATCAAAATGAAAGACATCAAGGTTTCTACTCAGTCCTAGATAGGGGTTGGATGGAGAGACTCAAAAGTGGGAGTGTCATCATAGGGTACACTATGACCCCTATGGATTCAAGCAATCTATCCCATCAAGGATGCTCTACTTAGATTTTGATTGACGTTCAAAGATGGCCAAACTATTGAGTATCTTTGATCAATGTCCATAGATGACTAGATATTGTGTCTTCGATCAACGTCCTCAGACGACTAGACAATATGCCTTTGATCATTGTCCTTAGACATCAAGGCAAGTACATACCTTCAATTAATGTCGTCAAATGACCAAGTAGTCGTATTAGTTCTCATTATTAACTCTTGTAATTATGTGTAACCCCATTCATTTATTTAATTATTAGTTGTAATTATGAACTCTCTAAGGGTTACCCTGGTGATCCCTTTGTGTCATAGCCCATCTTGGATAGCCACTCCACTTTTCTACTCAGACATCAACGAATTCCAAAATCAAGATAAGATAAGATGTCAAATAGCAAAAGCCAATTGGTAGGATCCAGTCTAAAAATTATAAATGGGTCATCAGAGTGAAATCATTCTGAAATTCCTTTCTAGCTCCAAAATAGATGGCTAGTTCTAAGTTGTACAAATTCATCAAAATGAATTAACATTCAACCAGATAAAAAAATGATAAATGAATCATTTTTTTAGAATTTGTCTACAAAATACTTTAACTTGAAAGGATTCAAAGAAATTCTTTAACTAAATTACCAGTATCTCCCTGTTGTTAGTACCCACAACAAGATAAGTGCCTTGGGGAGTCCATGCAATAGAAGACACACCATCATTTTCTCCTAAGTTGCACAGTTTGGCGACCTATGTATCAAAAGAACAAAACATGAGGGCATTCTTAACATCCTGGAAATAATCCTTCGAAATTTATAGTTTGACTAAAACACCACTATTCTATTAATTGTGTAAAATATAATTTGGTAAAGAATAAACATAACAAGCCAACTTTATGTGGATAGAAAATTATCCATATAATTATTTCCATCCGCACTGGGGAAAATCTACATTTTTGGAAATTTTATGATACATAAAAGGACACACAAATGCAATGATGTGATTTTTGCAATCCTCTTTAACATTGTTGTCATTGACTAAGACATTATATTAGGTAAGTAATAATTAGCATCAGTGCCTTATATTTCCTGTATGTTTCAATGTATTTCCTATGAAAATAAACCACATACCTACATACCACGAACATTAGACAATAATTTTAGAGTCATATATTTCAGAGAATATACCTTACTGATGCACGCACTCCATAGGTAGACATACGTGCCTAAACCCACTGCAAGCATGTTATTGGATTACCAATCCACTAGGTTCAAGTAAAAATCATCTTGAAGGTCAGCAGGGGCATCCAAGACCTTCATACATCCAAGCATAACTTCCATTATAATTCTATATAGGTTAGCTATATAGCTCACTTAAATATTCAGTTCACAACAAAAAAAAAATAGCACCTGTATATTTTTACTAATCCAAGTCTTTCCTCAAATTTAATATTTGTAGGACCAACATCACAAAAGTATACTATATAATCTGGATGTTTTCAATTAGTGTTCATTTTAATTAACTTTTCTATCCGCAAGTCATGTAAGTTGAGTTTGCAATCTACACAAGAAGGTATGAATAATAAGCAACAACCATATTTGCAAAGTTGGCAATATATTACTTCAAAAATGAGATTATGAATTATCTTTCAAAACAAGAGTCCGCAAAATAGTCCATAAGTGTAGCAATAGAAATACAAAATAATCTTCACCATTAGATTCCAATTTTGATATTTTACGAGCAAGTGATCTTTCGTAACATTGTAGTGCATCTGTTATGCGATGTATGGAGAGATGTAAATAGAAGTGTTGGTTAGGAAGTACTGTATTATCTGTAAATGTATACCTTGCCTTTCTTCATAGGTGCGGTTATAGCTTTAGTAGGGGAATGCATAAAATTTATTGCGATGAAAGTTCTCTAATGGGAGCCTTCACTGGTTTAGCACCATGAAAACCTTCTGGCATTAAGGACATGACTATGTTATTTAAGAAACATATAAATAAGGTAGGGTTTTTAGTATGGATCGAGGTTCAAAAGTTTGAGATCATAGAAAAGATCTATGTGATTTAGGTACAAAGTGGTGTTTAATTAGTTCAAACTATGCATATATTTTTAGTAGCAATGTTTTGGATCATATTTTGTGATTCATTATTAGAAAGGAGATAAGCTTGATGGATGGAGACAAACTTAATAGATCATGCAGAGTGATACAAAACATTCATGCGAACAATCTATACATAGTTACATCTAGAAACTCTCATAAACACAATCATGAACTATGAAAATACCATACATGTTATCCATTAATTGGCTTTCTGAGTTGAGTGGTGCGATGACATCTATTTGTGTAACCCATTAGTGGATATGGTCAAATAATCTCTTTATTTGTGATGTCCTTGGTCTTGGTTACTATTACACAAGTACCCTGTAAGAAAAAAATCCTATCCACAACAATTTCACAAATTGTTGTATGATTAAATGCAAAATTCTGTCTGCCAAAGCTCTTACTAAAATACATGATCAGAGCCCACATGTCTTTGTTAGTAGTGAGTAGTGGAGATGTGCAAATCACCTTGCCTATGACAATCCCGGGTACTCCCCTCAACAGACATTCTCATGGAAGTTTTATTTTATATTATGAGAATGTATTTAGGGGACTACTCTACATCAAATGGTAATAAATCAATCTATGTTGAGGGAGTACCATAATTCAATCTCTCTACCCTATTACTAAAATACATGATCTAATCCCACAAGTCTTTGTTAACATCGAGTAGTGGAGATGTGCAAATTGCCTCGCATATGACAACACCTTGTATCTTTTCTACACTTATTGATTCAGAGTACTCCCCTCAACTCACATTCTCATGGAAGTTTTTTTTTATTGTTATGACAATGTGTGTTGAGGGGGTATCCTACATCAAATCGTATTAGAGCAATGTGTATTGAGGAGTACCCTAATCCTGTCTTTCTGTCCTACTACTAAAGTACATGATCTGATACCACAAGTCTTTGTCAGTAGCGACTCATGGAGATGTGCAAATCACCTTACATCTAATTAAGTTAATTAATTAAGTGGTCATAAAAATTAAATAATATCATAAGGACTAATTAATTAATTAATTAATTATTAAAATAAGGGGCCAAAATAATAAAATAATGTCAAGCTATGATCTATTCATCCACTCTCACTAAGATGGTCAAAGGAAAGATGAAAATTGAAGACAAAGGGTGTGGTGAATATACCATGGATCAAGAATCTCACATTGGGAAATTACCTCTTTCCCCCAAATCCTATGGAAAGCCACGACTAATGCAGAGACAACAGTCGAAGACCACCATGCAAGTTAATCCCTCTACTATATTTATAGGTTGGGGAGGGTCGCATGAAGAACATGTTTATGATAACACATCTACCTAGATCTACAAAGATAAAAAAAAAGGACAAGAGCCCACTCAAATACCTGTTGAGAAGTATGGACAAGGGTTCACCATAATGAAAAGAAAAGGCTATGATGGTTGTAGTGTTCTTGGTACACAAAAACAAGGAATTGTTGATCCTATTACTGAACAAGGATGACCTCCTGATCTCGTAAATGGATTTAAACCTTTGCAAATTGGCTCTTCAAATGCCAAGATGACCTCATGTGAAAATGGGGACGCTTTAAATGATGACAAGGCATCTGAGGATTCCTATCCTAAAATTATTGATTCCAATGAGTGGGAATGGACTTCCTATTCTTCCAGCTCATATGAGCTTGACCTTATCTTTCCTGATCCTAATGACCTTCCCATCAAAGATAAACATGTTGATGAAAATCCCCCTCCTAAGACCTCTCCAGACCCCTAGATTAGAATTTTCTAGGATCCTAGTCCTGAACCTTTCGAGGATGAAGCGACTAACACTAATGAGACAGATGTTTTTATCTTTTCCCTTACGCCTGGCTTCCAAAACATATGCCATACTGACGATGAAATCTCTTTAGTTTACCCTGAACAAATAGAATGTGATCAACAAGGACCACTGAGATTAGATTGCTTTGAAGATGATGAAGCAATAACGAAATTGTTTGAGCTCTGAGAAGGCATGCCATGTGGCGATCACAAATAAGGATTCACCATTGATCTTGATTCCACAACTTATTTTGGGGAGTCAAATCCATCTTCCAGTCACAAAAAGTGAAAATAATATTAAAAAAGAAAAAAAGTGAAAAGAATAGGTCTTCTGGTGAAAACTGAAAGGCTTCATTAGACTGTGAAAAATTAAAAATAAAGGACGTATCCAAAGGTTAAAACCTCTCTAAGGTGCTTGAGGATGGAATATTGGACATACCCCCATAGAAAAAGAAGTCATCACTATTAATTGAAATGACAGAGGAAATAAATTTGGTAATGCCAAATAACCCTAAAATCATACACTTTGCAGCTTCGCTATCATAAGAAGAAAAAGATGAATTTTTCAAATTCTTCTTGGCAAGAGAGATCAAATTTTCTTGGTCCTATGCAGATATGCCTATCTTGGATCCATAATTAATTCTTCATCACTTTCCACTGAAACCAGGTGTGAAACCAATGAAGCAGAAGTTGAGAAAAATAAATCCTCAAATAGCTCTACTAGTAAAGGTAGAATTAAAAAAATTACTAGATGTTGGTTTCATTAGACCAATCGACTATACATATTGTATTTCAAATTTAGTCCCTATTAGCAAAAACATTGGGGCATCAGAATATGTATAGATTTTGACTGAATAAAGCATGTCCTAAAGATGACTTTCCATTGCCAAATATTGATGTGATAGTAGACATGATAGATGGATATGAGATGCTATCACATATGGATAGTTTCTCTGGTTATAATCAAATTAGAATTTCTCCTGAGGATCAACCCAAGACAACTTTCACATGTGCTTGGGGAACATACTGTTGGAACGTCATGCCCTTCGATCTCAAGAATGCCAGAGCAACTTATCAGAGAGAAATGACTACTATCTTCCATGATTTCATGCATATACCAATGGAACACTATGTCGATGATCTAATATGCAAATATATCAGAAGAAAAGATCATTTGAGCATTCTAGGTATAATTTTGAGAGAATGGAAAGTTATAAGCTCCGTTTGAATCCCAAGAAGTGTGTTTTTTGGAGTGGTTTCGAGAAAACTCTTGGGTTGCATTATTTCTTATCAAGGCATTGAAGTAGACCTTGAAAAGGTAAAAGAAATATTGGAAATGCCTCCTCCAAACACTCTAAGAAAACTAAGAAGTCTACAGGGAAAATTATAGTCTATCCGAAGATTCATTGCACAGTTGGCAGACAAGTGTCAATCTTTTCAACATCTGGTACATAAAGGTGTGACTTTTAAATGGAGTGAGATATGTGAGCAATCTTTCCAGCATCTGAAGGACTATCTTCTTAATCCATCAATCTTGATGCCTCCTATCCTGGGAAAGCCATTCATTTTATATATTTATGCTACTAAAACCGCACTCAGAGCCCTTTTGGCGCAAGATGATGAAAAAGGAAGAAAAATATGTATTTGATACAAAAACATAATACTTGTGGTGTATGAACTAAATTATTCACTCATTAAACGAGCTTGCCTTTCTTTGGTTTTTGCAACACAAAAAGATAAGACACTACACGCTTCATCAAAAAACTATGCTCGTGTCATAGATTGACCCACTGAAGTATCTTGTAATTAAAGAAGCTCTCATAGGATGCCTGGCCAAATGGGTAATGATACTAAGTGAATTTGATATTGAATATGTAGACCATAAAACAATCAAAGGCCAGGTAATAGTTGATCAGCTCGCAAAAGCACTAGTCTTGGATGATCATCCTCTGATTTTTAATTTCTTGGATGAATCAATCTTCGCCTTTAAAACATATAATGAATGGAAACTATATTTTGACAACTCACATACTAGAAATAGATCTGGAGAAGGTATCATTTTTGTAACTCCGCAAGGTGATTTCATACCTAAATCGTATAGGATAGCATTTGAATGTACTAACAACATTGCTGAATATGAGGCTCTAGTCACTGGACTCAAGCTACCAGTTCAATGGAAAATTCATCATCTCAAAGTGTATGTTTATTTCCAACTAGTCATCCTCGAAGTGAATGATGACTATGAAACCAAATATGACAAATTCATACTCTACAAGCAACTGTCAGACTTCCTCAAGTCTCAATTTGTTACAATAAAATTTCAACAACTTCCTAGGGTACATAAAAAGTAGGCATATGCTATGGAAACTATCACCTCCATGATTGACATTCCACACAATGAAGAACGTTGTGAATTTTTAGTGAAGGAGTTACTGATCCCGACATTTGATTCCGCAATCTAAGCTTGTGTGTGAAATTTTTGGTCTCGATTCCCTTTGGTACCAAGATATTTACAATTACCTGCATGCCTGAATCCTACCTCCTAACCTATCTAAGAACAAATGTTGATCCCTTATCTGACAAGATGCTAGATATGTCATCATTGGTGATACCCTTTATAGGACATCCTTTGACCGAACCCTCCTCATATGCCCCAATTCATGAGAAGAGGAAACTGCTTTACATGAGGTCCACAATAGTATATGTGGAGGTAATTTAAATGGTTTAATCCTTTCAAAGAAGCTAGTAAGAGATGGATACTATTGTCCCACTATGGAGCAAGATGCACGCAAATTTGAAAAAAAGTGTTATAATTATTAGATACATGGTAATTTGATTCATGCTCTAGCACAAGATCTTCAACCAGTTGTCTCTCCATGGCCTTTTTATCAATGAGAATTTGATCTCATAGGGAAGATTTCTCCTCTTTCTTTTGATGGCCACAAGTATATTATAACTGCTATTGAATATTTCACCAAATGGGTCGAGGCCAACCCTATGACTTATATCACCAGAAAACAAATTTCTAAATTTATTCTGAATTACATAATATGTTGCTATGGAGTCCCTTTGGCTATCATCACTAATCATGGTAGCCCCTTCCAGAATAAAGATGTTACAGATATTTGTGAGGAATTCAAGATTCTCCATGGATTTTCCAATATCTTCTATCCATAAGGCAATGAACAAGCTGAGGCATCAAATTAGACAATAATCAAGATACTTCAAAAAACTTTCAATGACGTTGGCTAAAACTAGCACCTACAATTAAATCCACCTCTTTGGGCCTACAGAACTAGCATACACACCCCCACTAGTGCCACACCATACTCTCTAGTCTATGGTTCTGAGCCCATTCTACCTCTTGAGGTTTAAATCCCATATCCGAGAGTATCATTGCAACACATTGTTGATGATGGACAATATAGAGTTTTTAGACTGCATGATCTTGAAAGGCTAGATGAGTGGAGACAAGCCACCTTAGTCCATTTGCAAGCATATCAAAAGAATCTCAAAAGGAGCTATAACAAGAAAGTTAGAGGTTGTCATTTTGAGATCAGAGATTTGGTTCTAAAATGAATTACAAGACCCAGCCACATAGAGAGAAGCCTGGAAAATTTGAACCAAACTGGGAAGGACCCTATATAGTCATCATAGCATATAGGTTCAAAGTCTATCATCTTGCAACACCGATGGGAGAGCCATTGTTAGAAGCAGTGAACAAGAAGCACCTCTACAAGTACTACACATGATCCTAAGAAAATAGACAAAAATGGAAAAGCATTCCTGAAAATATAGAATTTTTTTAGAGAAGAGTTCCTAAAAAATAGAAAAAAATTGAAATTTTTTCCTTAAAAAACAACAAACAATTTGAAAAATGTTTCTAAAAAAATACAAAAAAGAGAATAAAAGAAAAGAAAAAGAAAAAAGTGAAAAAGAGTAAAAATGGTTGCCTTGATGAAAACCTGGTAAATAGGCATCTGGGCATGCAAAAATATAAATAAAGAGAAAAATTTAGTCCACAAGTGAAAACTTGGTAAATAGGCACTTTGGGCAAGTAGCATGGTGAAAATCTGGCAAATAGACACCACTTGTAGCAAGTTGTTTCTCTGACGTCTATCACAATTCCACCCAATGTTTAGTTGTCCTTTCCTGATCACATCCTTTGCCTTGGGTCAGCCCTAGTGCCCCTTTATGGCATGTAACTGGTTGATATTTTGTCCTTTCCTTGGCACACCCAGTCTGTACATATCTTGTCCTTTGGCCTCTGTCTATAGTCTATGTTCTGTTATAGGGCATATTTTCTTGCAATGCTTGAATTTGAATTTGAACTGGGGGAAAGACCCTGAATGTGGTCGATCCATGGGGTTCCTCAATTTTTTGGATTGGAGATAACATGTAAATATCTAATGTCTTGAAAAATCCTAAAAATCCAAATAAGAAGATGAAAGAATCATAAAAATTTGCATAATGTCTGAAAACATCCTAAAAATCCAAATAATGATCCTGAAAAAAATCATTAAAAAATTGAATATGATCTTGAAAAAAGACCATAAAATTCACATATGATGCTGAAATTTTTTCTAAAATCATAAAGGTTCATGAAAAAAATCCATAAAAAGCACAAAAAGTCCTGAAAAAAATTCCTATAAATTGTAAAAAGTCCTAAAAAAAGTTCGTCACAAAAAAACTGAAAAATCTCTTCAAAAATATGTAATACATTTGTACATATTTGTCTTTATTTAGTGGCATGACCGACATGTATGCAGACATCAGTGGAAGACTCATAATCATGTGCTTAATGAAATTATTTTTTCATAAACACAAACTGAAGCATTTGACTCAACACTCAATCTAGTTAGACTTGTTTGATCTTTCAATCTCTAATATCAGCCACTCAACCTGTCCAACCTATCTCTCAATCATCTGACCTGTTAATCAATCAATCAAAACCAAACTATCAAACAAAGCACTAAAACAACTCAAGTAACAATAATATCATAATGGTTGTTGTCTCGCATGTTCCATTGAGTGTTTTATCTTTTGTTTATTTTCTTTTGGTCTTGTTTGACCTATGCTAATCAATGATATTATTGAGTTATGAGAGTGGCCAAGATAGTTCATGATTAATTTTTTTTGTCTTCTCCATGTTTTATGTTCTCATGAAATTATGGGGCATGCCTTCCTATGCTTTAGGATGGATAAGATCATTCTCTGTCTGCATCAAGTTTGTTCACAAAAATGGATTGCTTTCTCGCTCTATCTCTTTATGCTATGATGCGCCACATCCATTTTTCCATATCAAAATAAGTTCTTATGACATAAATGCACTTATGAAAGCAAAGTTTTTTTTCCCTCTTACTAACATTACTTCATCTAATTTCTACTTTATGCTAACACTTCTTCAGTCAGTCCTGACAGTCGCCTTGGTCTAGTACTCTGGTACAGAAAAAACATGTGCATCCTACATACATGTATTTATAAAGAGAAATATCCTAAAACATGTGCATCCTGGATTTGTAAACATGAAAAATCCAAAAAACATTTGCATTATGCATTCATATAGTTCTAGAAAGCTATAAAATTCAAAAAGTGTTGCATTTATACATGTATATTGCATCGAAAAGAAATGCATTACAATATATAAGCATCATCATATAAAAAGAAATTAAAAGCATAATAATCCATCATGTACATAATAAAAATCATCATAAAGTACCTGCATATCAAATATATCTCAAAAAGTATTCGAGTACCAAAAATCAAGGTGTCTATAAACACCAAGGCCCATAGGCTCGCAATCTATCACATGTCTATCAAAAATGCCCCTATTCTAGAGAGAGTCTCCTATCAACCTCTTCTCTCTTTGTCCTCTTGATATATGTCCTATCTTGAGGATGAAGCCCCTCCTTTCTGCTATCATGTCTGTCCTGATCTAGGTAGTCTCCTTGGTCCTGCCACTCCCCTACTTCTCAGTGTCCTCTGAGAGTGTGATCTTCTAGACAAAGCTCTATATATTTGCACCCACTGATCCCATGGTACATCTCTCCTATACATGTCCTTCCAATACTTTATCTATGCCCAAGCATCCCCTAGCATATCTTCTATCGTGTATGTACTAGCATTTGCAATACTGTTGATACATTCCTGTGACTACTCCTTTTCTCTCTGTCCTCTAGACAAAGTTATGTCTCGAGAGGAGATCAATGTATCACTCTCTATTGTCAATCTATTCATCTATATAATGAGTGATGTATGTGTCACCCGATATGTATCTCTTTGCAGTTAACCTATCTATCTGGCACATCAAATTTGTGATATGTTGTCGTTGCTTCCTGTCTATCTAGCGCATCAAATTTGTGATATGCAGTCGCTACTTCTTGTCTGCATCATCTCTATCCTTAGGCATTTGTATATCCTCATCCCTATTGGAGCCTCTTAGTCATCCTCCACCTACATAGGCATAACACCTGAATCACTGTTAGCATCATCCCCATCCTCACTGCTAGACTGGTGTTTCTCTCCTAATCCTCCTCCTCAACACTGTTGTCCTCTCCCTCATAATCATCCTTTTCCTCCTCAAATTTTTCCTCTTTTGACACTCGTATTCTTAGCACTAACACATCAGGATCTATCAGAGGAATAGGTATATTTGACACAAACCATCAATCATACTCTTCTATTGTCCTAGCGTCTGTGTTATCAGTGCCAAATCCCCACTGCCTAGGTTATAGCTACTCAAAATCTGCATACACAACATATGGTCTGAGAAATGCACCCAATGACCTGATCTCACCCCTAGAGCATGCAAATAATGTCATGTCTGTCGGCATGCCTTGCCTCTCCCTGAGATACTTATGCACTCTCTATGGCAACCACATCTCAATAAAAACA
This sequence comes from Thuja plicata, assembly GCA_018584345.1. Taxonomy (NCBI): domain Eukaryota; kingdom Viridiplantae; phylum Streptophyta; class Pinopsida; order Cupressales; family Cupressaceae; genus Thuja; species Thuja plicata. The sequence goes on from MU224265.1 coordinate 1,564,366, forward strand.
TGACCTATGATAGTGCGTCCAATGAGATATCTCTCATCTTTGCAATTCAGTATGTGCTCTCTATCATCATCCCATTCGGGGAAATCCCTATATGGCCACCAAATGAAATATCTTAGTGTATCCATCACAGGTCTTAAGTGCAGTGCATATCCTAATGGTACCTATACAAGCACTCCACTATAGCAGTAAATATACAATATGTTTGAAATCATAACCCACTCTACAATTGGATGGAATACTTCTATATGCTCATAAGCCCAAACTTGTAGCCGTGTGATCCTACTACTGATAGATAATCCTCCTCTATATTCTACATGATGTAGATGGTAGTATATCATATCTAACATACAGAGACCCTAAACAAACACAGTCCCATCCATGATCATCCTATCAATTAATCTCCCCCAACTAATAGGGAATTTGTGTCCTCTCCTATTTGGCACTGGTAGTCCTGTGGGAATGTAGTATATCATCGGTACTAGTCTATCATGCTGACCGACCACTGTTTCCCATCGGATCTCATAATCTCAAATGTCTAGATCATTGCCATCGCTATCAAATAGCCTATACAATGATAGTCTCCCTGTCATTGTGTCATACTCTACAATCTCCCCATGTATAGGAGTCCTGAGGATGCACCATACATCCTCAAATGTCACGGTAGTCTCCCCTATCGATTGATGGAACAAACTGGTCTCTGAGTTCCACCTCTCCACCAATGCTATGACCAGTATCCTATTTTACCTAATCTTTGGCATATAGGTGATGTAGTATAATTATAATGAGGCTAGGCTATGTCTCTCATGATTGCTCATTTTGTGCCACAAATTTAGCCACATCGGCCTACTCTCCCGTATCTGCAATAAGGACAACTCCTCTTGCGATTACCATGCAACTTTAGTCAAATTTATATTGCTTTATGTTGCTTGTTGGCCAAATTTGACCATTTTTGACCAACTTTGACCAATTTCTTGACCTCTCCTAGGGTTTTGACCAGTTTAGGGAAGTTTAGGAAGGTTTAAGACCCTCTGAACACAGTTTTGACTGAATTTGCAGAATGCTTAACCAACTACGCAACTGTTAAATAAACTATAACATCAATGCTTGGTAGTGGAAAGTCATATTTAGGGAATGCTAAGTTAAGATATCTGAAGTCTATACACACTGATTTATTTTTCATGTTTGGAAACTGGTACAATGTTGGAGATCCATTCAACATAAGCAATAACTCTTATGGAACCAACCTTTAACAATTTCTCCAATTCAACTTTTACTAGTAATGTGATATGAGGATGCATTTTCCTTAATTTATGTTTGACTAGATGAGCTCCTAGTTTTATATTTAAATGATGCATGATGAAATTTGGATGTAGCTCTGGCATATCAACATAGGACCATGCAAAATCTACTTGTCTTTCCTTATAGAATTTGATGAATTCTTGTCTTTCTTCTGGAGTCAATGATGCTACAAGGTTTATGCTTAGGCTATGATTCTATTCCGATGTTCACCTTTTATGTGGGTTCAATCAATAAAGGAAATCTTTCTTCATAGTTCTCTGGTAAAGTGTCCAATCTCTCTTCCTTAGGTGCCACAGTTAGGTTTTCACCTTTGGAAACGTCTTTTATTTTTACTTTTTCTAGGTCTAGTACTGCCACATTGTGGTTTTCACCACTAGACCATTTGATTTTATGTTTATTCTTTCCTATTATTTTAAGACTAAGATATTGGACACTTTCCTCCTTTTTTCCTCTTTGATAGAATTCATTGATGGAAAAGGGTTGAACCACATTTAGGTACAAGGCTAATGAATTGTAATTTGGAAAGGAGGGTATGTCACTCAACTCAATTAAATCCAAATCAATTAGTTCAATATGCATAAGGGACAAGGGTTAATTAGGTAAGTTCAAATCCACAGGGTTTAAAGACATGAATTCATTATGAGGTTCATACATTGTATTATTCAAGTCTATCACATGTGCTTTCTCAAGGTGTTCCATAGATCTTGGATAGAAAATCTCCTCATTTGAGTCCTCTTGGGTTTCTTGAGGATAAACATCTTGTGCATTAAACCTAACATTTATTCTCCTAGCCATGAAGGTACCCATGGTTCACTTACCCAACGAGTTCCATTTGAATCCTACCTTAAATATGATTCTTGATGAATATTAGGTCCCTTGTTGGAACTTGATCCTTGATCTGAACTTGATTCTTTACTCACATTAGATATAGGAGAATATGTATGAATCAAATCCACCTGCTTTTCATAAAAAGAGGCCTCAGATAATGAGTCCCATTCATATTTATTTGAATAATCCTCACTTTCTGAATCTAACATGTTAATGTATGCATAGGGTTTATTGGATTTTTATTGACCATTAACTTGCTCCTAAAATTCTATTCCATATTTTTCATCACTAGAGCTCCAAGGGGTTGTACAAGTTCTAACAACCCTTTATTTCTTTTTCCTAAATTTTGTCTTCCTTTGTAACCCTTTTTTTGCATGATTTGATAACCTTTACCATATTGGTGTGTTTGAATGTTGATATTTTGAACCCTTTCTTCATTTGAACTTCATGCCTGATTTAGACTTGAGGTTTCCTCATCTTTGTAAAGACATTTCAAGATGCCATCCTCATCTTCTTCCATGGATGGGGAGTCACTAGCTTGTACAAAATGTATGTTGTACTGTTCAGGTGGATGAGAACTAGATGGCTTTCCATGTGATTTAGGAGAAACAACTAAGTCAAATAGTGACATAGAGTATTCTCCTACCCCTTTTTATTTAATTTTACATTTATTTTCAAATTTCTTCATCAATTTTTCCATCTTTTGGTAATGTGCTTCTTTGGCTATTTCCTTTTCAAAATTAAATGATTTTTAATTTTCCTCATCCTAATGTGAAACACTTGAGCTAGTATTCCTTATGTCTCCATCTTGCGAATCTAAAAAACTAACCTTCTCTTTTCCCTTAGTCTAAGTAGGTAAATTAGTTTTTTCTTGATTTGAGTTGATAATTGAACTTGAACTAAGAACCTTTCCCTGAGTTTATTCTTTGAGAACACTTGATGTAGACCCTTCACTATTATGCAGAATAAATAAATCATTCAAGGGTTTAACATTGTTACAATATTGAAAGGGATTTAAGTCTCCACTTATAGTGATCTCTTCACCCATGTATGAAAATTTTATACTTTGATGATAGGTCGAAGGCACCGCTTGGATTTCATGAATCCATGACATCCCTAGCAAGATGTTATATGCAAAATTTATATCAAGGACTTGATAGAATGTGTCTTTTTGAATTGGACCAACTCTAATTGGTAAAAAAAATATTCCTCTAGATGATCTTTCCTCATCATCATAAGATTTGATGGTATACTTTCTTTTCAGATCAATAACATCTTCAAAAAAACCTAGAGCTTTTACAAGACTCAAGGTGCAAATGTTTAAATTGGCACCACCTATTATTATATAGAAGCATTGAGAGGGGAATGTAAATAAATGTAAACATGAAATGTAATAATTCAACCAATAATCTGATAATTCTTTTAACCAACTTGTAAGAAATGAAACATGTAAGAATAACTATGCAATAGAAGTAAAACAATTCAAACATCCAAAAAGCATAACTCATAACACCACTATTTTTATCCTAGAAACCCTTGTAAGAGGGAAGAAACCATGGTGGAGATGACACCCATAAATCTCTTCACTACAGTAAAAGAGTTTCCCTGTTAAGAGCTTACAATACCATGTTAGGGACTCACCTAGTTAGAAGTGACTAGTACCTTGTTACAAGTACAATGAGGCCTGTTAGGATCTACCTTGCTAGAGGATTTGAAACTACTTCTCAAAAGTCACCCTGTTAAAGGATTTACACAAAAGACCTATTAAATTCTACCTATTAAGGTATTTAACTTGGTAACCTATAAGAGTTAGCCTTGAGAAATGAACTCAATCACTGATCTGGAAATGAAATTGCTTGCCTGAAAGATCCAATTCAATCTCTAAACTCTTGACACAATAATATTCTTCTAACTCTGATCACAACCACTAGAAACAAAATAAAAATCCTAAATCACTAATTTAGCTTTCCTTTATATAGTTTTTCTTAAGTTGGTTAAATTTTTTAAAAAAAACCCACAAGTCATCCCACAACTTTGACCTAACTCATGAAAATCCATGCCAATAAAACCTAATATGTCAGCCCAAAATTTAATAATTTTTTTTATTACAAAACACCAAAAATTACTTAACCTCCTTGACCATCTGATCACTAGGAACCAATCGATAAATCAACCGGTTCATATAGAACACAACACCAAAATATTAACTTACACAAAATGTTGAGTTAACTATTGCGGCTGAATATCCAAACTTCTTTCACCAAAATAAGGATCCAGTAACGATCGCACCTCCCAATGTGATAGAAAACCCTATTGCTACTCAAAACCTATTAATCGGTCATAACACTTAGCAAATATTGCTTCACCTATTCATCTCGTCGATTGGTAACAACAACCTATTCACCAAATCTAATAGAGTTAATAAGATTCAATTAATGAAAAACTCAAACTCATCATTCCACCTCCAAAATCCATCATAATGAAAACACCATCATCAATTAAGACTCTTTTGACATGGTACTTACGAATCAAAACTTTTATATGCAATGAAATATTTTGGGGATGATTTATGGACATATCATCGTGTTCATAAAAAGATAGGCAATGAGGCGCAATAATATGTCCAGCCATGTTTTAGAATCTATCAAGACCCAAGTTATCAGGAACAATAGTCTCAACAAGAGCCTTTTCCAAGAGCTTTGGACTATGAGAAGAAACTTACTTCAGAAAAAGAGGCCAGGATAATGAACCAATGATTGTAAATGATAAAGCTCCATTTCCAGCACTTGGGTTTATGGATTTCTTTTAGAAAACATATCATAATTGGTGCCAATTTTATGGTTATAATTATAGAAGAAAAATGCTAGTGGAATTAATTTACATGTCCATGAGAATCCAAAACCCTAACATCAACCTATAAGTTGATATTGCTAGTGAGCTAGAGATAATTTTGCACAATCATCCGGTTTACTGGAATACCGGTAGAAATTTTAAGATTCACTCTCTATTGTGCCATTTAATTATTTTCCAAAACAACAATGCATTTAGACACTCTATGAAGTTAACTATAGTCGATGGTAAGGGATGAAGACTCCCAGTTCAATTATGGTACAAAATATGGGATTATAATAGTAGAGACTACAATTACAAAGAATTCCTTGATGCTTTTGTTATATGGATATTCAAAGCACTTCGAGTTCAGTTTGAGAGGCTTCCAACTAAGATAAGGGAAATTATCAAACCCTTGGAATACAATCCTGAGAATGGTCATACACACAATTTTGTTGATTGGATTTTTAAGAATGATCACACTCTCATCAGAGTGTATGGATGCAAACATGCCCCCCATAGATTACCCATTTTTTTATCAGAGATGTTTCCTTTTTAGAGTTCATTTGGAAAATGATGTGGTTTGAAAATGAACTGAATGGACCAAGGAAGAAGGGGACATTTTTACCTCACATATTCAATTATGAAGGACTATCCATTGGTTCTAGTTCTCTTGAGAAAGTACATGATTGTTTGAAGAAGGCTTATTGCTTGAAGGATGGCAGTAAGAGTGTCTATGACCCTGAAGGATATATTAGTTCTTTTATTAAAGAATTTAGACATCAAACTAACATGACATAAGATATTTCCTATAATTGCATGGATCCTAAAGATGTCATGCAGAGATGGAAGAAATGGAATTTATTAAATAATTTGGAGAAGGATAGACTGAAAAAGGGACAACCCAATTTTCATCATGATTAGAACCATGAAGTCATGAGTATGGAGTTATGCTTAAAATATTTTGAAAATTTATATGGAAAAGAAACAAGCAGTGTGCCACAAGAGGTTAAGCTTGATCTTCCTAAAAGGCATAGGAAATTAATTATCTATGATTTTGATTCATAAGATACATAAAATTATCCCCCTCTCAAGGAAAAAAGACAAGATGAGACAATACCCATTGTACCTTATGAAGATTCAGAAGGGGAAGGGGATATTGTAGAAGCTTCTAGTGGTCTCAATGCACTTGGAAGAGATTGAGAATTTGATAAACCTGGTTCCACATCAGTGTTTCAAGAAGAAATCCATGGCTATAATGCTAAGCTCCATGAAGAGGAGGAACCTATTGACTTTACAGATGAAACGTAAGCCATATCAAGTAGATTTATTGAAGATGATAAATTTATACAAACAAAATAATTCAAGGATTTACGGATTCAACTGAAAAAGAAAGATTTTTAGGAGAGAAATCAATTAAACTTGATGGGAGTTGAAGAGTCCAGACATGGGGAGGTTATTGAACAAATACTCCAAGAATTTAATCTAGATGAGATGAATTATACTTTGGAAGAAGCTAAAGAGATGGTGTAGAAGAGTAATATGCTCATTGTTCCAAGGTTAAGTCTCAAACATTTGTTCTTTCTTGACCAGGTCATAAAATAGGACCCTACCTTTGTTTCTGTATTTTACAATGACGAAAAGATAATTGGGCCAGGGTACAACCCCAAAGCCAAGGTTTTAGCCACATGAGTGAGTTTTAAGGGCCCTCATAAGCTAAAATTTCATGATATTATAAAAGGGAATGATGTAATGACAGTGGTGCAAATGATGGAGAATACTTCCCCTTGGTATCTGATACTAAATTAATACACATAGAAATGTTCAATAAGGACCAAGTCAAACATATGCAAGAGAAAATAGAACATGCACACACAAGGGAGACAAAGATGAACAAGGTCATAGATGAACTATATCTTGATAATGCTGACTTGAAAAGGGAATAGAAAGGGTTGAAGAAGAGTAACCAGAGAAAGACTCTGGTACTGCATAAAGATGCCTCTTTTGTACCAGTTGATGTAAATAAAGATGAAGTGTCAAAAGAAAAATTGGATGAATATGCAGAGGAAATTAACCAATTAAGAAATACTAATGAAATTATTTTACAAGAAATCCCTAGGCAAGTGTTGAATGCTTTAGAAAAAGTACTTATATACAAGCACATGAGATATGTTTTAAACCCACCATGATATCTTCCCTAAAGAAGAAGTAGGTATTCAAAGGAGAGGAGAAAACTGACGGATGATTACATTAGAATCTGAGATTACTTCTTCCTTGTTTTAAAAATGTTTTCAAAATACTCTTTAATTATCTTTCTAATGTTTTAGTTTATTATGTTTTAGTACAATCTAAGTTGTTAGCTATGAAAAGATGCAATTGTAAGAGGTCTGCAGCTTTTCGCTTCTCCTCATTTTGTATAAAGGAGAAATCAAGACTATATCCTAAAGATATCAAAATATAATAGAATAGGATATATAGAATAGAAGAAGGATTACTTATATACAATCTAATCTGATTTTGAAGATTATTAAAAGGATTCGGCTTCTTTCTCTGCAATTGTGGTGTGGAATAATTTTCTTATCAAATCGGTCCTTTGTGATTATTAATTCAAAGAATTAATTGCCATTTTTAAAACTTGTGCAAAGATATTATTTATCCTTCACACTAATTTAAATATCAAGAAGCATTTGCGAAGTGTTTTGCTTATGTTTCTTATATGATTGACTTTCTGAAAGAGAAATTAAAATCAATTAGACTAATTGGTGTCTTGTGTACTTGATCATTTTGCATTGATAGTATTTAATGGTTGATAGTTTTTCTTAAGGATAAAATATTATCTCACAAATTTTATCATGAGGGTTTGAGGAGGGGTGATTATATGCCCAATAAGGATAAGCTAATGGTCTTATTGATAAAATATATAAAATTTCAAACCAAATCTATTCTTATTTTCATAGGAGTAGACATATATCATAGAAGTAGAAGCAGAGATAAGATCTAAGCAAAGGAAGTAGGAGATAGCATCAACACATAGAAAAATTGTAGTTAAAATCAACAAGTTAGAAGAAATAAAGCAATTATCAAGTAAATCAGTTCATTTTAGAAATTCATGCTATTCTGAGATAGAAGGTTGAAAGTACAAGCTATAAAATAAACATCATCTACTATAAAAAGCATCATTTTTGAAGATCAAGTTGGTGAATAGGTGCATACCCCTAGGTCCTATAGAGGATTCCAATCAAGTTTGATTGATCCTATTAGTTGGCCAAGTCAATTGGAAAGTTTGAGCATAAATCTTGGCATACTTTTAGAATTTCACAATCTGTTGATTTGGGAACCAACGCACTCCATACATGCACAAATTGAAAAATTTCAACGTTGGCCCCATTCACATGCCAGTATGCAGGGTCAACATGAGAAAAAACCAATTTATTTGGGGATGAAATAACCAAAGATATGATCAAATAATATCTAATCATAAATAGGCATAGAGTAACGCCTAGGTCTTACAGAGGATTCCAATAAATTCTGATTGATCCTATTAGTTGGCCAAGTCAATTGGAAATTTTAAGCATAAATCCCGACATACTTTTAGAATTTCACAATCTGTTGATTTGGGAACTAACACACTCCATACATGCACAAATTGAAAAATTTCAACATTGGCCCCATTCAAAACACCAATTTATTTGGGAATGAAATAACCAAAGATATGATCAAATAATATCTAATCATAGAAAGGCATAGAATAATTAGGATTTGATCATATGGAAATTTATGTGGAGGAAGTGCCTATACTCATCAAACACCTGCTTTCCTAAACTTGTTGAACAATGAGATTTTATCTTTATTCCACAAAATTGACATGCAAAATTTCCCTTTGTTTGAAGACCTATAAGATCATAAATAATTGGATCAAATATGTCAATTTTTTATAATTACATATAATGAATAGATTATTTAAAAAACATGCATGATATCTACTTCATTAAATTAAATATTGTTCAAGTGCAATCAAATATTCTACCATACCACAAAAATGTGTTAGCCTGGGGCATCATGAATTTTCCATACAAGCATTGCATGTAATGTCATCTCCACTTCTATTTTGTGCATGGTAATCCATAAATCACATTAAGATTTCACACCTAATAATCATTAAATACATGGAATAATGAGAATATAACAAAGAACTTTGTGAGGCACCTTTTTTGTTAGTTGATATGGCATTCTGGGCATTCTATTACAAATTCATATTTTTTATGATATATAATATGATCATTGGGACATGCATTTGTTTCTTGATAGTCCATTCCAATATCTTTCATAATGGAAGATAAATCTCAGTATGAGCAAGGTAAAATATTTGATGGTGGTGTGTATAAGAAATACCTTCATAAGATTAGTTCAATCATTTCGACCCAAAAACATGAAATATGGAGCTAATTAGAACTTTGGAATGAAGAAATTGATAAACATACCATGGTTCTGTAGTTAGAAGGACAATATGAATGCTCTCATATTTGTAAAGCATTCCTAAAGTGACAACCTCTAAAATGAGAGTGAAAATTAAGCTACATGATATGCAATTATGCTAAAACATGATGAATTATGATGCAATTGAACTTAAATATGCAAGAAAAAATGCTAAAATGAACTCAAATTACTCTAATCATGGATGCAAAATCAACTATAGTGGTAATCCAAATGATAGTGGATGTAAATGTTAGAATAGTCCCAAAGGATAACTAAGAGGGGGGGGGGGTGAATCAGTTATCAGTAACTTTAATTCTTTTTTACTTCCTTAACTCTAGAATACAACAAAGTAAATGCTTAATCAGATAACATAGTACACAACACACAATTTGATTACGAGGAAACCAAATGGTAAAAACCCCGGTGGGAATTAGCACCCACAATGAACTATACTTGTTTATAGTAATCCCTGTTAGAAGATATTTCAACCCTTTTAGGAGTTGTACTTTACAATGCAATAAGTATAGTGACCTAGTTAAGGGTCGGACCCTGTTAGGAGTCTTTTACAAATAACTCTGTTAGGGGTGGTGGACTCACTGTCCAAAAGCTCACTGCTTAATGGTGAAGGCTACAACCTTCTGTATAACAGATATGCACTATATCTGATGATGAACTATAGAGTAGACCTATTGTCTTGATCAGTTCCAGTGTATTATAATCTTTCATTTCTTCTTCACATAGACTCTTGATGAATGAACCACATCTGATGTTTTGCTCTGCACATCTTCTGTCTCTTTTCGTAACGTCCACACTTAGCGTATCACAAATGACTTGCTATAAGTATCTTCCTCAAAGTATGAGATCATGGGACCTGTAAGACAACTCTTCAAAACATCCTTGTTGACTCTACTAAGCACGCAAGCATAATTACAACTGCGCAAGTATAAACTGAATAGACGCGTCACTTCACTAAGTCGGCCTCACCAAATTATCTCTAACTTTACAATCTTATTGAAACATGTTTGGCACCTTTAGATAACAATCATCAACTCATGAATAATCATGAATATACACATGCATATCCTGAAGATAGGCATAACTCAAGAAACACGTTACATACGTCGGCTCTGAATAGATACTCTTCCAGAACTGTAACTGCCAATAATAGAATTACACAACTTGACTGAAACATCATATTTGGATATGTGTGTATGAACATAACATAATAAACATGTCTAAAAAATTTATCTAACCATGCAAGTCTTCATGTCATCACTCTGATAAGTACATATAGAATCACTACTATGTATTATATGTTGTCATCAATGACAAACATACAATCAATCAACTAAATAGAATCAAATCTCCAACAATCTCCCCCTTTGACATTGATGGCAACATATGATACTCAAAACATCCTCTGTTCATGGTGTCCTCTTTCTTTTACAATCTTCTCAATATCCTCATCAAAGATTCCTCTACACTGCTTCAGTTCTTCTGACTATTTTTGTTCCATGTATATACTCCCCTAGAGTATATGCTCCTCCTTAGTACATACTGCCCCTTACTATATACTCCCCCTTTGACATCAATGGAAAAGGGTGCCATAAATCATTAGACACATGTACTACTCCAGAAGTAGAGTAGTCAACCATTCATCAGTCACTTAATGACTAATGTTCTTGCTGCTTCTTCTAAACAGACTCAAGAGAGGGAATTACTCCCAACTTCTCGTTGAGATACTCAAAAGTATCCTTTGATAAGGGCTTTGTGAAAATATCTGCCAACTATTCTTTGGTGCTCACATAGTCCAATTTCACTTCTTTGTCTGCAACCTTTTCTCTCAAAAAATGGTACTTGATCTCTATGTGTTTTGTCTTTGTGTGCATCATAGGGCTCTTAGACATGTTGATAGTGCTAGTATTATCACAGTGAATAACAATAGGATAATCAACCTAAATACCAAAGTCTTTAACCATCTACTTGATCCAAACCATGGTTGAACAATTCAGTGCTGCTGCAAAATATTCAGCTTCTGTTGTTGATTGAGAAATACAGTTTTGCTTCTTGCTTATCCAAGAAACCAACCTGTCTCCAAGAAATACTGCTCCTCCTGAAGTTCTCTTTCTATCATCAATACAACCTGTCCAATCTACATTTGTATACACATGAAGTTGTACATTCTCTAATTTAGGATACCATAAACCACAGTCTATAGTTCCCTTTAGATATCTGAATATCCTCTTGATTTCCATTAGGTGATTCTGCTTGGGTTCAGCTACAAATCTTCCAACAATGCCAAGTGCATTAGATATGTTAGGTCTAGATTGAGTTAGATAAATGAGTTTACCAATCATAGATTTGTATAATGTCTTATCAAATACTATGGAATCATCATCTTTTGAAAGCTTGCTTCCTGTTATCATGGGAGTGTATATTGGATTACAGTCTTCCATCTAGAAGGTCTTCAATATTTCCTTCACATATTTTGACTGATTCATGAATATACCTTTATCTGTCTACTTTACATTCAGTCCCAAAAAGTATTTTATAGGACCAATCATGCTCATTTCAAATTCATTCTGTATTTCTTTTGCAAATGCTGTACTAAGCTTGTCATTACCTCCGAAGATAATGTCATCAACAAATATGGCAACTAATAATAATCCATCAGGTGTCTCTCTTGTGAATAGGTTACAATCTGCTGCTCCTTTCTTGAATCCAATCTTGGTAAGATAACCATCAAGTCTCTCATACCAAGCTCTTGGGGCCTGCTTTAGACCATAGAGTGCTTTCTTCAATCTGCATACCATGTCTGGTTCATCTGAAAGATTAAATCCTTCAATCTGTTCTATGTAGACTTCTTCCTTCAAGTCTCCATTCAGAAAAGCTGACTTTACATCCATTTGATAAAATTCAAAGTCTTTGAATGTTGCATAGGCTAAGAACAATTTAATGGCTTCCAATCTTCTCAAAGGGGCAAATGTATCAGTGTAGTCTATTCCTTCTCTCTGCGCATATCCTTTGCATAGAAATCTTGCTTTGTTTCTAACTACTGTACCATCTTCATTCATCTTGTTCCTGAATACCCACTTTGTTCCAATCACATTTTTGTCACTGGGTCTAGGGACCAATTCCCATGTATCATTTTTAATTATCTGATCTAATTCTTCTTTCATTGCATTCTTCCAATCAGAATCATTACAAGCATCTTCAACACTTAAGGATTCAATCTGTGAAAGTAAACATACCTCTTCATCCATTGCTAGAATTTTTTCTTTTGATCTGGTCAAAACACTGCTGCTCTGATCTCCAATGATATCATCTTTAGAGTGGTATCTGGATGTGAATTTAGGAACCTTAGGTGTGACTTATTCTTCTATAATCTGTGATTCTTCTCTTCTTGATTCAGGGTCATTGCATGAGACATCAATGCAATCAAACATTTCTTCAATAGCAATATCTTTGTTTCTAGGCCTGGGTTCATCTTCAATCATAGGTGCATATTCATAGCATCTCTCCTGAACCATAAACTTTTCATCAATGTTTACATGACTACTTTCAATTACCTTTTTCAATCTCAAATTGAAACATCTGTATGCTTTTCTTTTTGTAGAGTAACCAAGGAAAATACCTTCATCACTTCTGGCATCAAACTTACCAACACCATCATCTTTCTTGATGTAGCACTTGCTGCCAAAGATTCTGAAATACTTCACTATAGGTACATTACCAAACCAAAGTTCATAGGGTTTCTTATCTGCGCCTGGCCTCAATTGAGTTCTGTTGATAGTATAGACTGTTGTATTCACTGCATCTCTCCAATATGTGTGCACAAATTTTCCTTCAATCATCATAGTGTGTGCTATATCAAGTATAATCTTGTTTCTCCTTTTTGCTATCCCATTCTGCTGTGGGGTTCTAAGTGCACTCAACTGTCTTTTAATTCCATGTTCTTCACAATAGTCATAAAACTGGCCAGAGGTGAATTCTCCTCCTCTATATGATCTCAGACATTTTAGTTTTAATCCAGATTCATTCTCAACCTTAGCTTTGAATATTTTGAACTTCTCAAAGGCTTCAGACTTCTCCTTTAAGAATGCAACCCACATCATCCTTGAAAAATCATCAACAAACAAAATAAAATACCTTTCTCCGTACTATGATCTTGTTTGGGTAGGGCCACATAGGTCTGTGTACACTAGGTCCAATTTTTTTCATCTGAGTTCTGCTTGCTTCTGAAGGAACTCCTTACATGCTTTCCCATAACACATTCCCTGCATATTGTATCAACTAGTCTTGCAATACTAGGAAGGTCTCTGACTACCTTGACATTACTTATCTTTACTATGTTATCAAAGTTGATATGACATAGTCTCTTGTTCCATAACCAATTGTCATATACTTTTGCAACAAAACAACTTACATCTGAATTAAGCTGAAAAACATTACCTTTTGTTTTGGAGCCTGATGCAATCATGTCTCCATCCTTGTTGTTAATGATGCACTTTTTTTCTTTGAACTCCAAATGATAACCTTTGTCAAGTAGTTATCCAACACTTAGTAAGTTATGATGTAATCCATCAAGATATAGAACATCATCTATCTTTTTCTTTCCATCCAAGGTGATAGAACCTCTGCCTATGATAGGTTTAGGAGTGTTATCTCCAAATCTAACCATACCACCTTTGTATTTGTCTAACTAAACAAATATGTCTTTGTCACCTGTCATGTGATGAGAGCATCCACTGTCAATGATCCAATCAGTTTTGATGTTACTTTGGAAATTAAGGCTAACTCTTGTTCTTCCTTTTCATCTGCAATGTCCATTTCCTTGAGCAACCTTTCCATTTCTCTAAGGGAAATGAATCCAATTTCATCTTCTCATGAATCTTCATCAATTACACCTTCTTTATCATGGTAACATTCCTTCTTATATTTGGGTTTGTAATCAGATCTGAACTTCTTAACTCTTGTGGGACACTTAGATGCAAAGTGACCAATCTTGTTGCATGAAAAACATTTGAATGGAAGTTTTCCTTCATATTTTCCTTTTCCTTTCTTTTCTCTTTTAGCAATCATAGCAATGATTTCTT
>MU224265.1:1579076-1589603 GCA_018584345.1 Thuja plicata
GTCTCTCTCTTGAAGTCTTGTGAGAATTGCATGGTTTCCTCTAGAATACTTATCTTGTTTTCATAGTCTGATGTTAAAGTAGTTAGCAACTTGTCCATTATATCTTCTTCTAATATTTCTCCACCATCGTTTCTGATTCTAGAGACTGCTTCATTTATCCTTTGATTGTAAGCTCTAATGTTCTCTTCAGGTAACATCTCAAGATTTTTGTATTTATTTTTCCATGTCTTCCTGCGTGCATTCTTTTCTTGAATATCTCCTTCAAAAATATCTTCTAAATAATTCCATATGGTGTATGCTCTATCAATTTTCTTGATCTCAGAAAATTCACTGTCGGATAAGGCGCTGATTAGGGCTTCTTTAGAAATTGCATTATTGGTAAATGTTTCCTTTTGTCTATTAGTAGCATCATCCTTTGCAAGGTCTTTTAGAGATGGAATTACAACTTCTCGTGTAGCAATTTCAAAGATCTCAAAGCCAACACATTGTAGATGTGTTATCATTTTGCTTTTCCAATCCAAATAATTTTCTCCATCGAACTTAGGGCTCTCATTTCTGAAGTAAGACATCTGATCCACCTTAAGCTGTTAGGCTTCTTCTCCAAGGAACTTGGATCTGATACCAATTGTTAGAATAGTCCCAAAGGATAACTAAGAGGGGGGGGGGAATCAGTTATCAGTAACTTTAATTATTTTTTACTTCCTTAACTCCACAATACAACAATGTAAATGCTTAATCAGATAACAAAGTACACAACACATAATTTGATTACGGGGAAACCAAATGGTAAAAACCACGATGGGAATTAGCACCCACAATGAACTATACTTGTTTATAGTAATCCATATTAGAAGATATTTCAACCCTATTAGGAGTTGTAATTTACAATGCAATAAGTATAGTGACTTGGTTAAGGGTTGGACCCTGTTAGGATTCTTTTACAAATAACCCTATTAGGGGTGGTGGACTCACTGTCCAAAAGATCACTGCTTAATGGTGAAGGCTACAACCTTTTGTATAACAGATATGTGCTATATCTGATGATGAACTATAGAGTAGACCTGTTGTCTTGATCAGTTCCAGTGTATTATAATCTTTCACTTCTTCACATAGACTCTTGATGAATGAACCACATCTAATGTTCTGCTCTGTACATCTTTTGTCTCTTTTTGTATCATTCACACTTAGCGTATCACAAATGACTTGCTATAAGTATCTTCCTCAAAGTATGAGATCATGGGACTTGTAAGACAACTCTTCACAACATCCTTGTCAGCTCTACTAAGAACATAAGCATAATTACAACCGCGTAAGTATAAACTGAATAGACGCGTTGCTTCACTAAGTCGGCCTCACCAAATTATCTATAACTTTGCAATCTTCTTGAAACACATTTGGAACCTTTAGATAAAAAGCATCAAATCATGACTAATCATGAATATACACACGCATATCCTAAAGATAGACACAACTCAAGAAACACGTTACATACGTTGGCTCTGAATAGATACTCTTCCAGAACTGTAACTGCGAATAAAAAAATTACACAACTTGACTGAAACATTATATCTGGATCTGCGTTTATGAACATAACATAATAAACATGTCTACAACATGTATCTAAGCACACAAGTCTTCATGTCATCATTCTGATAAGTACATACAGAATCATTGCTGTGTATTATATGTTGTCATCAATGACAAACATACAATCAATCAACTGAACATAATCAAATCTCCAACAGTAAAGTGGTGATTTGCATTGAGAAATGCATTCTATTTATAGCATTTTCCCAAGGGTAGGGGGTAGAGTGAATTAACCATGATTGGATGAGAGTTGAATTAGTGGTTTCAAATGTTGGGACAAAGAGAAAATGATGGATGGTCAAGATAGAAAAGACAATTTGGATGGTGGAGATATAAAAGCCTCTTGAGTGATCCATGTGATTCAAATGATCTCACCTTATTGGTTGATTGATCTTTTGTCCTTTTGTGGTGGGTGAGAATAAATGAATTTAAGAAATGATTTAATTGATTCAATTTAGCCATGTCTCCCCTTGAATGGGTTGGATTAAATTTTATTTAAACTATATAATTAATTAATTAAAATCAAATGTACAATTATTTGATCCTTTTGATTTAATTAATCTAATAGCTTTGATTTCAATTAATTCATGTTTTGATCTTCAATTGCTTTATTTGCCTTTCTTGATTTTAGTTTGACTTTTCTTTGACCAATTTAGGGCATCTACAGGTGGTAACAAAATTTCACCTATCAATCTACAACAAATTTTTTTCATTAATATAAAGAATATTAATGGTACAAATTTCATCCTTTATTTACTAGTGATGAACTAACAACAAAAAAGATGAAAAAATATGACATATATGACATACCTTAATATCTATGAGATTGCTATGTTGGATAAACCATTCGTAACCTTCATGTCCAACAAAAAAAATACAACAAAGAGAAGAGTTGTTTGGGAACCTTCATAAAGGGGCTAATATGCCTTGTCAAGTACATGTAAATCATGAACATCACCAAACTCATTTGGATCATCATGATCAGCAGTGCCACTAAATGTGTCATGGATCAATGTATTTGTACCATCATCTTCAGCCGTGTTTTATGGTGCATGATAATATTATTCCATAGTATCATTAACTTCATCTTTGATATTCACATCTCCATGCTCCTCCTCTTGCAAAACCACATTCTCCGGGTCATGATAATCCTTATCATGTTCCCTAGGGTGCCCCACCTTTATAATAATGATGGACACAAATAAACCATGATCATGATCAAGTGATTTTATATGTATATATATAATGTTAAAATGATATAAACATTTGAAAATTCAATCAATATAAAGACCAATAATGAACAACTTACCAATGGACGATAATCATGCCCACCTTCAGTGTGACCATGCTTTCTACAATATTTATCAATTGTAGAAATTATAAGTCTTCTAATATTTAAGACGTTGTAATCATTGCAAGGACAATAACATTTTCCATCACCCTTTCTTTTCAATCTAGCCTACAATATAGTAAGTGTCTCTTCATTTGGTTCTTCACTAATATTATCTGACATGATTTTTCTTTACCAAGATTTAATATTTAGATCTTCAAAAAATATCAAACTCAAACTCCAATAAGACCTCAAATAGTTAAGTGATGTATCTAACATGATTGTTTACTCTCTTCACCTTATCAATCACAATCAACTATGAAAATAACTCCACTTGAACCAAAGGCTTACCAATGCACCTTAACATGAATTCTTTGTACTTTTACAACTTACCAAGGAAACAAGGATTCCCTCCATTATCAATAATTGATCACAAAACTTAAAGGACCAGTAACTCATAAAAATATGAACTCCAACCTTCCTTCAATCAGTATCCAAGAATCAGGAACCGTTCCGCAATAAAATAAATTTATAGTTCTACAACAAATCGATTCACCAACTCCCAAAACAAGGCATAAATCAAAAGACTCACGATCAACTTGGACTTCACCAATGTATAAGGATTCTTCATGGATTAAATTCTACTTCTATCACATAAAAATTCCCATAGAGAGTCTTAATAACAATTGCAAGGTTCAATGTCACACCTAGGGGTCATCCATATGCCCTTCTTGGACTCTTGAAAATCTATTCTCAAACTAAGGATCTCCCGGTCATGGAACACTATTGTAAAATCAGACTAAATTCAACAAAAGATAATGAGTAAATCTATCTCCAAAACCTTGAATTGGAGGGAAATTTAATAACAGTTTTAAAAGATCACATTAATCACAATTACCATCTACCCCTTGACCCAAAAATTAAGGTTGTGCCAACCATATAAAACTGAATTTAAGTGTATGTCAAAATAGAGATGAAAACCATAAAGACAAAAATAGGGGATGGTTGACTTTGTCGCAATACCCAAAAAAATTATGGAGTGTCGTACTTTCGATTAATGTCAGGCAATTTTTTTTTTATAAAAGTTTCATAGGTACCTGATGATGTGTTCAATTTTTTTTAATCTTTCGTCAGAAGCTTTCATTGGATTTTGGGGTCAAATGAGTTAGTGTCAGCACCAAAATCAACGAGCTTTAGGGGGACATTTCTTGGAGCTCGTAGAAAGTAGAAATGAACCATCATGTGCTACAGGATCATGTTGTCAAGGTATACAAAACCCTATCATCATTTGGGGAGATTCAAAGTTGTTTAAAATCATGAACACAATCTCAGTTGACGCTATAACTTGCAGCTTGGCTAAGTTGAAAGTTGAGACTGTGCATATATTTCAAACCATTCATCGTTGCCTCAAACCATCTGTGCCAACAGCTCCAGTTGGTCAAGTAAATGCTACAAACCACTTATTTTTTCTCACCAAGTGGATAGAACATTCTCGACCACTCTGGAGTGAAGTGTTCCTTAAGGTGCACTCAACACCAAAATAATGAACTTTAGGGGGCCATTTATCGGAGCTCATGCGACATATAATTGAACTGTTAGGTGCTTAAAGATCATGTTTCCAAGGTCTAAAAAATTCTATTGCCATTTGGGGAGATTCAAAGCTGTTTGAAATCGACAACACAATCTTGGTCGATGCTAGAACTTGCAAATTGGCTTAGTTGAAAGTTACAAATGTGCATATCTTTCAAACCATTCATTGTGACCTCAAACCATCTGTGCCAATTAATTTGGTTGGCTGGGTAAATTCTAGGAACCACCTCATTTCTCTCACCAAGTGGTTGGAATTTTTTAGACCACTCCGGAGTGAAGTGTTCCTTAAGGTGCACTCAACACCAAAATCAAAAAAATTTAGGGGCCATTTCTTGGAGCTCATATGACATGAAAATGAACCATAAGGTTATAAAGGGTTGTGTTTATGAGGTCTACAAAATCCTATTGCGATTTGGGGAGATTCAAAGCTATTTGAAATCGGCAACACAATTTTGGTCGATGCTAGATATGGCAACTTGCCTTAGTTGAAAGTTACAAATTTGCATATCTTTCAAACTATTCATTGTGGCCTCAAACCATCTATGCTGATAACTCTGGTTGGCTAGGTAAATGATAGGAACAATCTCATTTCTCTCACCAACTGGGTGGAATGTTCTTGACCACTCCAGAGTGAAGTGTTCCTTAAGGTGCACATAGCACCAAAATTGGAAAACTTTAGGGGGCCTTTTCTCAGAGCTTGTGAAATGTATAAATTAACTATTAAGTGATATAGGATTATGTTTCCAAGGTCTACAAAATCCTATAAAAATTTTGGGAGATTTGAAGTCATTTGAAATTGGCAACACAATCTTGGTCGATGCTAGAAATTTCAACTTGGCTCAGTTGAAAGTTGCAACTATGCATACCTTTCAAACCATTCATCATGGCCTCAAACCATCTACGCCAAAAAATCCAATTGGCCTCACTAAGTGGCTAGAACTTTCGTGACCACTTTGGAGCGAAGAGTTCCTTAAGGTGCACTCAACACCAAAAATTGACAAAATTTAGGGGGTCATTTCTTAGAGCTCGTGCGATGTAGGAATGAACCATGAGGTGCAGCAAGATTGTGTTGTGGAGGTTTATAGAATCCTATAAGTTTTTGGGGATATTCAAAGCCATTTGAAATCGGTAACACAATATTGGTTGATGCCAGAACTTGTAACTTGGCTCAGTTGGAAGTTACAATTATGCATATCTTTCAAACCGTTCATCATAGCCTTGAACCAACTGATAGGGCATATTAATGCCATACTTTAGAAGCCCTATGAAAAATTTTACTAGGATCTTTTCCTTGTTTTCATCATACTTTTCCAGATACTTTTACTTATATTTTCTATTATGTGGCATGTTTCCACCAAACCTATTTCATGGTTAGAAACACTTAAATATGCTACACTTGGATGAAGATGCTAGATTAGTTATTTTGGAATTATAGTTATGTCTATTTGGAATGAATTTTTTGTTTAAACATGAATGATGCATATGTATCTTAATGTCTATTACCATACATGTCTCTAACATCTAGAGTGCAGTGCACCAAATTAGCAATTGTTACCTTGACTAGGTAAAACACGTCCATGTTCTGGACGCTCGACCCGGTCTTACAGCAGGTGCACACAGAGAAACCTCAGGCGTAGTGCAAATGGATTCAGGATGATCAAGGTGGCAGTGGACAAGAAAGACCCAGGAATCATAATAAATTCTTTGATGAAATCTAGGGAAGAGTGGGAAGTTGGATTTGTTGTCAAAAAAATTTCTTTCCTCTTTCATGGATCTATTCAATCTCCAGTTTTATAGTTTCCTTTCATGTTTAATTAGGTTGTAATTAAAGCTCTACTTATCTTTATGGCATAACTAGATAGTAGTTAGATGTTTTTCTTTCTTTAAATAAAGCCTCGCTCCTGTGTGAGAAGGAGGGCCCACTTGGTGAGGAATCCGTGTTAGCTAGATAAGATCATTTGCATATAGTTTAAATTTCCTTCATCTTGGTTTTATAAATATGGTTTTAGCACAGTCCCCGCAACAAAAAGCCACAGGATAGTCCAACACTTCCTGCAGCCAAAGAGGCAGATTTTTTGAAGAATTATGATTATGATTTCCAATATTTTCAAGTTGTAGTGTTCCTTCAAGCACTTTCAATTCTGCGTTTCCTTTCCAACATTCTTTATAGCTTTAGAATATTTTCCTTTCAAAGCAATTTACTTCCTGCAGCTATAGAATAGTTTCCTTTCAAAAGAAATTTGTTTCCTGCATCCATAGCGTGGTCTGAGTAAGAATTCTTGGTTCATATACTTTGTTGAACCATTTCAAGTAATACGTCCCTGGGTTGATAAATTAAATGAGTTTCTATAAAGGAGGATAGCTTCTCGATTGGATTTCCAATCCCTGAGTTATGGTACTTGCCTAGTATTTGATACCTTAATAGAACTGATCATTTTTGCCACCATTGTTGGGGACAGTGTCGTGCCAAGTTCTTTTCCTTAGCTATTGGTAGATTTCAATTCAAGCATGTACATCCTTTTTAAACAGGGTTTTCTATCAAAAAGTATTTCACTCCATCGCCACAATCTTTCATTTACCTGTATGCATAGAAGAAGAAGAGACGCTCTAGCAAGGTACTTACCCAACTACCCCAACAACCGTTTATGAGATATCTTTGTATTAGACAAAGATGAATAGGAGGATCAATTCATGGATGAAATTGTCAACCTTCCTATCTCAGCATCATCATCATCATCTTCTGAAGGTGATCCACTAAACTTTCACCTTCTAGAAGGTTAGCTTGAGTTTAATCCGTTTGCAGAAGCCTTAGCCAATCTCAGAATCCAATACCCAGAAAATCAAGAAGAAAATCCACTACCTCTAATAAATTACCAACCGCAAGGTCTCCCTCAGTTTTCACCTAGGATGGCGAACCCCCCTACCTTTCCATTTCCCATTACTGATCAACATGATAACAAAAACCTCAAGAATATTCCCTCTTCAACACTTCCCAAATTTTATGGCCTAGTGGCCGAAGATCCAGATACCTTTCTCTTTGAGTTTGACATCCTCTGTCATAGTTATGAGTACACCATGGATGCCCATAGGTTCAAATTGTTTCCTGCATCTCTCAAAGAGTCTGCATTAAGATGGTTTATGGGCTTAGGTTAGGATGTTGTTCATGATTGGAATGAAATGAAGGTAATGTTCCTCAAAAATTATAAAGAATACTATAGGGGAAATGATATGAGAGGGGATGACATCTTCAAGATGACCTAGATGAAGGCTGAAATCCTAGAGGATTATGTGTCAAGATTCTTGTTCAACCTACAGAAAAATACTCATCACCAGCTTAATCAGGAGTCCCAAAAACTTCTCTTTCTACGGGGTATAAATGAAGGATTCACTAAGGCCTTGGATATTATGTTTGGAGGAGATATCACCCAATCTACATGGGGTGATATCAATAAATTATGCCTCAATTACTCAAGAGCTGCGATGAAGAAGGGGAGAGGATACAAAGCCACAATAGGCAAAACTATTGGCAATGGAGTCTTATGGACGTAAATCACACATTTGTTGTCTGACTTCAAGAAAGACATTATCAATAACATGGCCACCCCGTTGGACATAATGCAGGTGAAAAATAAGCATGAGGAGGCTGAAGCCATTCTGGCAGAATTCTATCCACATTGTGGATAGAAAAAGAGAGATTGTTGTTGCAAGTTGGTTGCCAACATGGAGACTGCACAACTACCCACTGATTAAAAGCCAATTGAAGGAGATGATGAGAAAGTATTCTTCATTGCACAACAAAGACTATGGTCTCAAAGATAAGGTATGCCTCAGGACCTACTTACTTTCAATGGTCCATTTTATAGCATTCAATGGCAACAACCTATGAATAATCAATACCCTCCTTGGAATAATCCTCAACCTCAGTGGAAAACTTACCCAAGTCCTCAATGGAAACAACCCCAAGGGAATTGGAAACCTCCCCAAGGAAATTGGCAACAAAAACCTCAATGGCGAGGAGGTTAGCAATGGCCAAACCAGTAGCAGGGACTCCTGTATCCACCATAATAGCCACAATAACAAGCCCTTCTGTAACCTCCTACAGCCACTACAATACCTCCTAAACCTAATCAACTTCCTTCCCAACCTCAGAAGAATCCTAATAATAGGGTGCCAGTACCTCAACAAAATTTCTATTCAGTTGATCCAAACCAGTACCCTGCCTACGTAATCAATGACATTTATTTATGGTCAGGCACTACTCTACCCACACCTCCTATTAAAACTGAAGTAACTCCTGATGAGCCCCTACCTCAAACTACTCTAGAGTCCACTTCAATAGGTCCGATGGTATTACTAGCACCAGTACAATCAGCGCCACCTCACTTTCCACAAAGGTTGCGGGATGATCACTCTAAACATAAAGAAGATGCAACCTTTGACATCCTAGACCAATTAAAGAACATCAATGTTCAGATTCCTCTTTTTCAAGCAAT
This sequence comes from Thuja plicata, assembly GCA_018584345.1. Classification (NCBI taxonomy): domain Eukaryota; kingdom Viridiplantae; phylum Streptophyta; class Pinopsida; order Cupressales; family Cupressaceae; genus Thuja; species Thuja plicata. The sequence continues at coordinate 1,588,077 of MU224265.1, forward strand.
AAAGGATGTGCCCACATATGGGAAGGCTATAAAAGAAGCCTACTTTAAAAATATTGGTTGTAAGCGGAAGGACCCCCATACATTCCATGTCCTGGGTAAACTTGTTGATATCATGCTCGGCAAAATAGTGGTCCCCAAGTATTCTGATCCAGGTAGCCCGGTTGTCAAAGTAACCATCAATGGGACATCCATAAAAATGATTTGATAGACTTAGGAGCTTCCATAAATTTCATGACAAAGGATATCATGCAGTAAATCCACATCACTACCCTTTGGGAAACACCCACTGTCCTATAGCTCGCAGACAGTTCTACAGTCAAACCTGACGGGGTAGTGGAGGATATAGTTGTTGACCTTGAAAACTAGTCTTACCTTGTAGACTTTATGATCCCCTTGCCTAAAGAAACATTAGGAGGATACCCCATAATTCTTGTTTGACCTTGGCTGGATATTGCTGATGCTTTTATAGGATGCCGCTCAGGTGGTATGATTATTTCTAATGGTCAATATACTAAGACATTAGCCTTATACCTGCCAGCACAACCACAAATGCATTTTGCCTCACCAATATGGCCTGACATTGGGGAGGAGGTTGAGGTAGTCAATTCAGTAGCCCAAATCATGATGTTAGAAAGGGATCCTTTCTTGTAGCTATAGGAGGAGGACACCGTAATCACCAACATTCTGCAAAACCAGTATGGTCAATATTCAGAATCCATTAACTATCGCAGCCCCCATAACTGCTCCTTGCAAGCTTTGTACCCTAATTGCGCCTTACCTCCCTCTCCTGCAGCTGAGAAACTCTACCACCAACTTATCCCCCATGAGGTCTAAGCGCCTCCATTAACAGATGCATCTATGGTAGAACTCACAAAACAATTGGAAGTTTCCCTTGACCGTTGCTTATATATTAAGAGCCAACTTACAAGCCAACAACATACATCTTTGACCAACCTGCTGAAAAGCCATACCACTGCCTTCACCTAGGATTATTTGTACATGAAGGGTTTGGACCCTAAACTATGTACCCACCAGATCTTGCTAAAAGAAGACAAACATCTTGTCAGACATTTCTAGAGGCGTATAAACCATGCGTTAAGAGAAATAGTCAAAACAGAGTTGCAAAAACTACTTACCGCCGGTTTCATCTACCCTATCTCTGACATCCAGTGGGTCTCACCTTTAGTCATTGTCCCAAAGAAAGGAGGAAAGTGTTGAGTATGTGTCAAATATAGGGAACTTAACAATGCCACCAAGAAGGACCATTTTCCCCTGTCGTTTATAGACCAAGTTCTAGATTCCCTAGCAGGAAAATGTTACTTTTCTTTCCTAGAGGGATATAGTGGCTACTGTGTGCATAAATTTTGTCACACTTCTATGAATCATTCCATTCAAGGTTCCTCAAGAATGAGGCCTCAAATATCGATCCATAGCTCTCTAGTCATGGATGTGTAAAAATGTAAAATGAAGGTCCTCAGATTGACCTAGTTGTGTCTATTGCAAATACACCATGAAATGAGAGATTCG
>MU224265.1:1618471-1661263 GCA_018584345.1 Thuja plicata
GCACAAGAGACTCTGTCATATCAATTTTGATAATATAGTAAAGATAAGCAATGTCAAGGCAGTTAGAGATCTTCCAAGTATTGCAAGACTAGTTGACACAATATGCAGGGAATGTGTTATGGGAAAGTATGTAAGGAGTTCTTTCAGAAGCAAGAAGAACTTAGTTGAAAACAAGTTAGACCTAGTGCATACATATTTATGTGGTCCCACTCAAACTAGGTCATATTACGGAGAAAGGTATTTCATTTTGTTTTTTGATGATTTTTCAAGAATGACGTGGGTTGCATTCTTAAAGGAGAAGTATGAAGCCTTTGAGAAGTTCAAAATATTCAAAGCCAAAGTGGAGAATGAATTTGGATTAAAACTAAAGTGTCTGAGATCAGATAGAGGAGGAGAATTCACCTCTGACCAGTTTTATGACTATTGTGAAGAACATGGAATTAAAAGACAGTTGAGTGCACCCAAAACCCCACAATAGAATGGGATAACAGAAAGAAGGAACAAGACCATACTTGATACAATGTGCAGTATGATGATTGAAGGAAAAGTTGCGCACACCTATTAGAGAGATGCAATTAATACAGCAGTCTATACTATCAACTAAACACAACTAAGGATAGGTGTGGATAATATTCCTTATGAACTTTGGTTTGGTAATGTACCTATATTAAAATACTTCAGAATATTTGGCAGCAAGTGCTACATCAAGAGATGTGATGGTGTTGGTAAGTTTGATGCTAGAAGCGATGAAGGTATTTTCCTTGGTTACTCTACTAAAAGCAAAGTATACAAATGTTTTAATCTAAGATTAAAGAAGATAATTGAAAGTACTCATGTAAAGATTGATGAGAAGTTCATGGTTCAAGAAAGGTATTATGAATATGCACCTATGATTGAGGATGAACCCAGGCCTAGGAGTAAAGACACTGTTATTGAAGAGATGTTTGATTGCATTGATGTCTCATGTAATGAACCTGAATCAAGAAAAGAAGTATCATAGATTACAAATGAGGATGAGACACCAAAAGTTTCAAAGTTCACATCTAGGTATCATTCAAAGGATGATATCATTGGAGATCAGAGTAGTAGTGTTTTGACTAGATCAAAAGAAAAATGTTTATCAGTGGATAAAGAGGTATGTTTACTTTCACATATTGAACCTTTAAATGTTGAAGATGCTTGCAAGGATTCTGATTGGCAAAAAGAAATGGAAGAAGAACTAGATCAAATAATAAAAAATGATACATGGGAATTGATCCCTAGACCCAGTGAGTAAAATGTGATTGGAATAAAGTGGGTATTTAGGAACAAGATGAATGAAGATGGTATAGTGGTCAGAAATAAAGAAAGACTAGTGTGTAAAGGATATGCACAGAGGGAAGGGATAGATTATACTGACACATTTTCCCCTGTGAGCAGACTGGAAGCCATAAAGTTATTCTTGGCTTATGCAACATTCAAGGATTTTAAAGTATATCAAATGGATGTTAAATCAGATTTTCTGAATGGTGACTTGAATGAAGAAGTATACATAGAACAACCTAAAGGATTCAATCTATCAGATAAGCTAGATATGGTATGTAGATTAAAGAAAGCACTCTATGGACTTAAACATGCCCCAAGAGCTTGGTATGAGAGACTAGGTGGTTATCTTACCAGGATTGGATTTAAGAAAGGAGGAGTAGATTGTAACCTATTCATATGAGAGACACCTGATGGACTACTACTTGTTGCCATATTTGTTGATGACATTATCTTTGGAGGTAATGAAAAGCTTAGTTCAAAATTTGCAAAATAAATGCAGAATGAATTTGAAATGAGCATGATTGGTCCAATAAAATATTTTTTGGGATTAAACGTAAAGCAGATAGATAAAGGAATATTCATAAATCAGTCCAAATATGTGAGGGAAATATTGAAGACCTTCAAGATGGAAGACTGTAAGCCAGTATGCACTCCTATGATAACTGGGAGCAAGCTTTCTAAAGAAGATGATTTTGCAACAATTGATAAGACATTATATAAATCTATGATTGGAAAACTTATACATCTTACTCAATCTAGACTAGACATATCTAATGCAGTTGGCATTGTTTGAAGATTTGTACCTGAACCAAAACAGAACCACCTAATGGCAATAAAGAGAATATTCAGATATCTAAAGGGAACTATAGACTATGGTTTATGGTATCCTAAATTAGAGAATGTACAACTTCATGTGTATATAGACGCAGATTGGGTAGGTTGTCTTGATGACAGGAAGAGTACTTCTAGAGGACCAGTATTTCTTGGAGATAGGTTGGTTTCTTGGGTAAGAAAGAAGAAAAATGGTATCTCTCAATCGACAATAGAAGCTGAATATGTTGCAGCAGCATTAAATTGTTCAACAATGGTTTGGATCAAACACATGGTTAAATATTTTGGTATATAGGTTGACTATCCTATTGTTATTCACTGTGATAACACCAACACTATCAACATGTCCAAAAACCCTATGATGCACGCAAAGACAAAACACATTGAGATTAAATACCATTTTCTTAGAGAAAAAGTTGCAGATAATGAAGTAAAATTGGACTATGTGAGCACCAAAGAAGAGTTGGCAAATATTTTCACAAAGCCCTTATCAAAAGATACTTTTGAGTATCTCAAGGAGAAGTTGGGAGTAATTCCCTCTCCTGATTCTTATATGAAAAAGAAGCAAGGAAATCAATCATTAAGTGACTAATGAATGGTTGACTACTCTACTTCTAGAGCAGTACCTGTGCCTAATTATTTATGGCGCCCTTTTCCATAGATGTCAAAGGGGGAGTATATAGTAAGGGGGAGCATATACTCTGGGGGAGTATAAACATAGACAGGGGAGCTGCAACAATGTAGAGAAATCTTTGATGAGGATATTGAGAAGATTGTAAAAAGAAAGAAGACACCATGTGCTGAAGATGTTTTTAATATCATATGTTGCCATCAATGTCAAAGGGGGATATTATTGGAGATTTACTTTTGGCAGCTAGTTGATTATATGTTTGTCATTGATGACAACATATAATATATAGCAGTTTTCTATATGTGCTTATCATAATGATGGTATCAAGCCTTGTGCAGTTATATTCATGTTGTAGACATGTTGTTTATGTTTTGTTCATACACACAGACTAAGATATGAAGTTTCAGTTGTGTTGTGTAATTCTGTTATGTGGCAGTTACAGTTTCTGGAGTTTGTCTATACAGAGTCGACGTATTGCATTGTTTCTTGAGTTGCGCCTATCTTCAGGATATGCGTTTGTATATTCAAGTTTAGTTATGAGTTGATGATAGTTATCTAAAGGTGCCAAATGTGTTTCAATAAGATTGCAAAGTTAGAGTTAATTTGGTGAGGCCGACTTAGTGAAGCATCACGTTTATTCAGTTTATATTGCATGGTTGTAATTATGCTTGTGTGATTAGTAAAGCCAATAAGGATGTTATGAATAGTTGTCTAACAGGTCTCTTGATCTTATACTTTGACGAAGATACTTGTAGCAAGTCATTTGTGGAATGCTAGGTGTGAATGAATAAGAAAAGATACAGGAAGGTGTAGAGTAGAATATTAGTTGAGTTTCATTCATCAAGGATCTATGTGAAGAAGAAGTGAAAGATTACAATACATTGGAACTGATCAAGATAGTAGGTCTACTCTACAGTTCATCATCAGATATAGTGCATATCTGTTCTTCAGAAGGTTGTAGCCTTCACCATTAAAGAAGTGAATTTTTGGACAGTGAGTCCTCACCCTTAACCGAGTTATTTGTAAAAGACTCCTAACAAGGTCAGACCCTTAACCAGGTCACTATACTTATTGCATTGTAAAGAAAAACTCCTAATAGGGTTGCAAGATCTTCTAACAGGGATTATTATAAACAAGTATAGTTCATTGTGGGTGTTAATTCTCACCGGGGTTTTTACCATTTGGTTTCCCCGTAACCAAATTGTGGTGTTGTCTATTATGTTATCTGAATTTGCATTTACTTTATTGTATTATGAAGTTAATAAGTGAAAATAATTAAATTAGCTGATAACTAATTGACCCCCCCTCTCAGTTATCCTTTGAGACTATTCTAACATACAACATTCACCATAGGAAGTCTAGTCCATATCATCCCCAGGTGAATGGTCAAGCCGAGATCACCAATAGGGAGATTGAGGCCATCCTGACTAAGAAAGTTCAGTTGCACTAAACATACTAGAGTAGCTAATTACAGGAAGCTATGTGGGCCTACCACACTACATGGAAAACCCCTACAAGATTTACACCTTTTGAGTTGGTGTATGGAATGACTGCTATAATGCTCATAGAATTTGAGCATAAAACTTTACGCACAACATTAAAACTCAACTTAAATCTTCATGTAGCTCAACAAGAAAGGATCCTGTAGCTTAACTATCTAGATGAGATCCCCAAGGAAGCTTTATAGAACATAGAGTTGGTTCAGCTTCAATGAAAGAAATGGCATGACTCATATATACAAAATAAATGGTTTGTTCCTTGTGACTAAGTAGTTTTATATGACTCCTAGTTTCAAGAGAATCAAGGTCAACTTACAAATTGTTGGCTTGGTCCTTATGAGGTTGACAAAGTTTTTGCTAATGGTGCAGTCCAATTGTCTACAATTGAACCTCTCCACTTCAAGTTATTGGTCAATGTTTATAGACTCCGTCTATACCATAAACCAACCACTAAAGAAAAGTTCCTGTGGCAATTTGAATTTCATCCTGCCATAGTCGACACTCCTACAGTTGATGGACCTCCTTTAGCTGAAGACACTCATGCATTCGATGGACCTCCTCTAGCTGACAACTTTCCTGTAGCCAATTGGGGCAAATTTTCATTCCCATCATCTCTTTGACTTCACTCCAAAACAGTCATAATAAAATTTTTGTTTCCCACAAAATCTATCTTTCTTCAATAAAGTCACCATTATATCACATTCCATCAACCTTTTCTACCATTTTCACTTACGCGTCCCATCATTATTATGCCACTCATTACTTTTCACTCTACACACATCATCTGATCTTTCTAAATTTTGACATTTATTCATGATTACTCTCTAGGTACACCTTCATTTATTGTTTGCAACATTTTTTATTTCATTTGAAATTATTATACATTTCATTGTAATTAATATTAGTGCTTCATCTGAGTGTTGATGTACTTTTTAACCACACATGTGAGGACACCTGTCATAATTTCTATGGGGGTAGTTCATTAACTCATGTTTTTCTATAATAACCCTTGCTTAAGCCATGCTACGCAGTTATTTTGCAATTTATTGATGTGATAACCCCAAAGAGTACAAAATTCTCTGCTAAGTTTTTAGTTTTTAATTTTTCGTAGAAACCCAACTCATATTTCCTGCTCTGGTTTTTCAAGCTTCTCCTTTTCTATAATCCCCATAAAACCACACCAAGAATTTATCTAGATTTATTGAGCCTTAAGCTTAGGCAGAATATAGAGCGATACAAGAGGACAAAATTTTTATTGAGGATACAGAGAACAAAATTTTGAAAAATCCATTTTCAATTGCAGAGGAAGTTTCAAGTGATTTGAGTTTTTGGGTTACAGAGTTTTTCAGTAACAATGGGTGGGCAACCAATACGCCATGAACCAAGGGATCACTCATCCTTATTGTAGGATCATGCAAGTGTCCAAGTCTTTAATCGTGTGGGCTGGCTTATGTATTTTATCAGGCTCTATGGTTATAACAAAGCCGTAATAGTGGAATTCTTGCGCACTTATAGAAATGGAGTTGCCTATGTAAAGGGATTAAGGGTGGAAGCTTTAGAAGCACGGATTACAGAGGTTTCAGGACTTCTTTCTATAGGTGAAGTTTTTCCACATGAACATGGCGCACGAGAGGCCAAGGTTGAGTTTTCCTTGTCCACAGACGCTGCATTGGAGAATAGTAAGCAGGGGGCAAAGAGAACATCTCTTCCAGAAGATTACTCTTGACTGGCTGTCCATGTGATAAGGTACATTACTTGTAAAGGGCAATTTTCATATTTTCATGTTGTGCATTTCAAATTGTTGAGTCATTTGCGGCATGGCCGCCTTGTAAATGTACCCAATTTCATGTATTGTTTGTTAAAATTGAGCTCAGAAGAAGTTAGGAAGGGGAAATTGAATGCAGCTACTCACCACAGGTTGGTAAAACTCCTGGTAGAGAGATATTTATGGGATAATTCTCCTATGACATGGGATAAATTTAACACCGCAGCCCATGTACAATTATGAGGAGAAGGGCCACAACCTAGATTACAAGAAACACAAGAAAATGCCTCTGAGGAGGATGCACCTGATGAGGACGAAACCATTATTCTGGAGATAGTGCATAAAATTCCCTGTTATTTGAGGGATGAAACAAAGAAAAACACTTCCAGTAATCCAAACCCTAGCTCAGGGAGTAGTAAAACCAAGGGTTCTTTGGATTTGCAGACCCCACAAGCCAAACAAAGTGCCCAAAGGAAAGAGAAGGGCAAGGCAAAGATAGTTGCAGATTCTAGGGAAGAAACTCCTGTTTTATAAGAAAAACCTATTTCTCCTGCAGCCATACCTCTAAAGAAACAACGAACATCAAAAAAACACTCTTCTGCATCTATGGACCTCCTCCACGGTGAAGTGGTCATTTGAGAACACCAAAGGAAAAAAAATGGACTCATTTGCGATGACTGGGTCATCTCCTAAAGAGACAATTGAGGAATCTTTAAAAGAAAAACTATAAGAAGGAAGCCCATGTACAGAATGTTTGGACATCATGGAAATATATTTTGTAGCCGAGGAAAGGGACACATAAAGAGTGAATATGGAAACAACATGCATGGAGACAGAACACACTGAAACTGCATATATGCCTTCTTCTCAGCAAGAGGTTGATCAAGGGAAATATTCCCTAGTTCCAACCATGGATGAATTACCCATTGATGGGTCAGACACAATCACAAGAGCATAGCAGGTCACTTCAGCCACTCTAATTAAAAAAGAGTCAGGTAACACTTCACTCCCTTTCCATTGACTATTTTAATCAAATGCAATATGAAAATTCTATGTGGGAGCTAGAAAAGGATAGGTTAAAAAGGGAACTAGTTAGGAAACAACAAGAGGTACAATTGCTACAGAGCAAGTTAGATTTGGTTACAAATCTAATTCCATAATTGATAGAATGCAGACCACCTCCTAGCATCTATGCTTTGTGTTTGAAAGAACAATTTCTCATGTATAAATTGATGAGGATCCTTCGAGATCTACACACAAGCATAGACTCACCATAGGAGTTTGTGGCTACATATGACCAGTCACCAGATTGTATTCAAAATTTGTTATGTGAACTCTACTTGCATAATTATGTTTTTCCCTCTGATACTAATTAGAATCCTTTGTTATTTCTTGGAGATATCCACCTATTCGCTTTACTCTCTTGGTCCAGTAATGAGATCAACTATGGGGAGCAATTAAGAAAATATAGGGGAGTTGAACAAACTATCACACTTCCTTTACGACCAGAAAGTGGTAGTCCCCGTAGGTTGTATTATGATTGGATGGAGTTAGTATATGGAATGAAAGAATCTACCCACCGAAAGAGGATGTTGAATAACAGGGAAGAGGTATTTGCAACATTTGAGCAGCTCTCCTTATCAGATGGAAATAGGGCAGTAGAAGGATTGAGACAGAGATGGGAAAGATTACCATTGGAATTAAAGAAGGCTGAACCTCACAACCTTATCAACCTAAGAGCTGCAGTACAGAGAGTTCAATGGTACATATGCCTAGGCAAGAAACCTCGGCTTGAGAAATGGCTTCCACTTTCCTTCCAACCCCCTCTTCTCCCATGGCCACTATATAGCAGTATTGATAATGAAGTAGATGAACAATTGGAAATGAGTATACGAATTAAAATGGAACTTGCACCAATGGTTATTACTAGTGTGTAGGCACCACCATGGTTGGTGAGACGCAGGAAGGGGATCTTTGAGTTCTTGCAAAGATCAGGAATATTTCAGTGCCTAAGGATAAACATTAATATTTGTAGGGGGAAGAAATGATAGGGAATATTAATGCCATACTTTAGAAGCCCTAGGACAACTTTTACTAGGATCTTTTCCTTGTTTTCATCACACTTTTCTAGATACTCTTACTTATATTTTATATTATGTGGCATGCTTCCACAAAACCTATTTTGTGGTTAGAAACACTTAAATACGCTACACTTCGATGAAGATGTTAGATTACTTATTTTGGAATTATAGTTATGTCATTTTGGAATGAATTTGTTGTTTAAAAATGAATGATGTATGTGTATCTTGATGTTTGTTATCATAAATGTCTCTAACATCTGGAGTGTAGTGCACCGAATTAGCAACCATTACCTTGACCAGGTAAAACACATCCATGTTCTAGAAGCTCAACCCGGTCTTACAGAAGGTGCACACGGAGAAACCTCAGGCGCAACGTAGATGGATTAGGGATTATCAAGGTGGCAGTGGATGAGAAAATACCAATCATCATAATAAATTCTTTAAATAAATCTAGGAAAGAGTGGGAAGTTGGTTTTGTTGTCAAAAGCATTTCTTTCCTCTTTCATGGATCTATTCAATCTCCAGTTTTATAGTTTCCTTTCATGTTTAATAGGGTTGTAATAAAAGCTCCGCTTATCTTTATGGCATGAATAGATATAAGTTAGATGTTTTTATTTCTTTAAATAAAGCCTCACTCTTGTGTGAGAAGGAGGGTATTATCAGTTATAGTTTACATTTTGTTTCTTTACAATTGAATTTGTAATACATTTTTGATCAATAGCGAATGAAGTTTTAAATCTGCAGCTCATTATAATTGAGTTTGGATACTCACTCAAGGGGGCCCACTTGGTGAGGAATCCATGTTAGCTAGATAGGATCATTTGCATATAGTTTAAATTTCCTACATCTTGGTTTTATAATAATGGTGTTAGCACAGTTCCTGCAGCCAAAAGCCGCAAGATAGTCTAGCACTTCCTGCAGCCAAAGAGGCAGAACTGTTGAAGAATTATGATTATGTTTTCCAGTCTTTTCAAGTTGTAGTGTTCCTTCAAGCGCTTTCACTTCTGAATTTCCTTTCCAACATTCTTTACAACTTTAGAATAGTTTCCTTTCAAAGCAATTTACTTCCTGCAGCTATAAAATAGTTTCCTTTCAAAAGCAATTTGTTTCCTACAACCATAGCATGGTCTAAGTAAGAATCCTTGGTGCATATACTTTTCTGACCTATTTCAAGTAATACGTCCCTGGGTTGATAAATTAAATGAGTTTCTATAAAGGAGGATAGTTTCTCAGTCGGATGTCCAATCCCTGAGTTATGGTACTTGCCTAGTATTTGATAATAGAACCGATCACCAACTATGCAAAAAGATATAGTTGGCTGGGTAATTTCTAGGAACCACCTCATTTTTCTCACCAAGTGGCTGGAATGTTCCCGACCATTAAGAGTGAAGTGTTCCTTAAGGTGCACTCAACACCAAACTTGGTGAACTTTAGGGGGTCGTTTCTCAGAGCTCGTGCAAAGTAGAAATGAATCATCTGCTACATTATTGTGTTTCTAAGTTCTACAAAATACTATCACCATTTGGGGAGATTCAAATTCATTTTAAATCGGAAACATAATATCAGTCGATGCTAGAACTTGCAACTTGGCTCAGTTGAAAGTTACAAATGTACATATCTTTCAAACCATTTGTTGTGGCCTTGAACTGTCTATGCAAATAGCTTTAGTTGGCTGGGTAAAACTAAGAACAAAATCATTTCTCTCACCAAGTGGGTGGAATGTTCCCAACCACTACGGAGTGAAGTGTTCCTTAAGGTGCACTCAACACCAAAATTGATGAACTTTAGGGAGCCATTTCTCGGAGCTCAAGCGACGTAGAAATGAAATTTTAGGTGCTACATGATCATGTTGTCGGGGTCTACAAAATCCTATCGCCAGTTGGGGAGATTCAAAGCCATTTAAAATAAGAAAAACAATCTCGGTTGATGCCAAAACATGAAACTTGGATCAGTTGAAAGTTGCAACTATGTATATCTTTAAAACCATTCATTGTGGCCTCGAACTATTTGTGCCAATAGCTCTAGTTGGCCATGTAAACACTAGGAACAACCTCATTTTTCTCACTAAGTGGCTGGAATTTTCCCAACCACTCAGGAGTGAAGTGTTCCTAAAGGTGCACTCAACACCAAAATTGGAAAATTTTTGGGGGCCATTAATCAGAGCTCGTGAAATGTAGAAACAAACCATTAGGTGCTACATGATCATGTTGTCAAGTTATACAAAAATGTATTTATGTTTGGAGAGATTCTAAGCCATTTGAAATCAACAACCACATCTTGGTTGAGGCCATGTCTTGCATATCTTTCAAACCATTCATCATGGCCTCAAACCATCTACACCAATAGCTCCATTTTGACAACTAAACACTAGGAACCACCTTGTTTCTCTCATCAATTCATTTGAAGATTTCGTACCACACTATACTGCTATGTCCCTTAAGGCGCTTGTAAGGCCCTGAATGGGTCAAGGTGGTCAAAATGATCCAATAGGACTAAAATATTGTAGGAATGATGTTTTGATCTTTTATGACCTATTTAAAATTGTTTGAGGTGTTGGATTTAAATTTAGGAGTCTAGGTAAGTGATTAAGAAAAAGTTGTCAAAGTTGCACAAAAGTTGCTATGACAACTTTGCAACTTTTATGCAAAGATGTAATGCTTTCTTCCCAATGCCCAAAAGTGGTTAGAGGCAGTTGGGCGAAGTGATTTATGATATATATCCACTTTAGGTTGAGGATTGAGACAAGGGTTGCAGATAGGGCTAATTGGCCTAAAAGGGATATTTGATTGGAATAGGAAGAGTTATTATAGAATGGTGTTGCCAATGCAAATGATTGATCAAATCATGATTGTTTGGTCAATCTAATCTTTTTAGATGCCTTAATAAGGTTGGAAAAATACATGGAGTCATTTTCATGAATTGAAGTCATTGTAGTGGTACTAAACCCATATGAAATGAAAGATACATATTCCCATAAAGTATGAATCATACAGTAACAATATACATAAATACATGCAAGCATAAACGTAAGGCATGAGAAATATACATAGGATAAGACATCCACATAAAGGTGAAGTAGTATACATAAATACACATGAGACGTGAATTGCATGTACTTAAAACATGAACTACAAATATTCATTAGGCATGAAACCAAGTATATATGTATAATAATGCCATACATGTAATATATCCAATATAGTAAAATTGGCTTCCTCAAAGCCAAATGGATCTAGCACGTGTTGCATATATAATATACAAAAAAATGTGTCCAATAATGCTATATAAGCATACAATTTATGCCCTTAATCTAGTCCTATCCCGCAAGGGGAAGAAAATAAGTCCTAAGCTTCCTTTGAACATCACATGTATGAAGATGTCATGGATGTTGGAGTCTTCCAAATGTGTTGTCTCGTCCTCCTATCTAGAGTCTTTTGGATCTCCTTATGATAAAATAAAAAGTATAAACATCAATAACTAATATACATTGAAATTGAATTATACGATGACATACAATAGACTATTCACTTACCACTAACAACTAGTCACTATGTACATCCATCAAAGGGGCACACTGATCATCTAGAGTAACAAGTCTCTACAACAATTCAATCAAAATAATAATTAAAATACATACATGAATATCATTAAAAATTTCAATACAAACTATTAAATTAATAATTAAAATTAAGTAATCTCTTTCATACCTCAGTCAGGGCTTCAGAACTAGCTGCAGTTGTAACAATTCTATGATCCAAAGAGTCACGAAAAGAAAGAGGAGTATTTGATGTCAACAACTAAAAATGAAACAACAAGAGTATTATGTAGTTATCAAGAATACCTATAATTTTTTACAATCCCACTAATGAATAAATAGTACCTCCATGAAGGTACCAACATTTTATTTAGTGTGTGGTGTTGATGTCGAAGGTCCAACAGTAAACTAGTGCACATGTATGGTAATTTATAAGACAACCATTCATATAAGAACATACTACTAACGTGTTTATTATAATGCTTTATTACATATATACATGTGGACTCAAAGATGTCATGAAAAAGCCAGGTGAAGGAATGTGATCACTACCATGACCACTTTGACTCTGGATTTTGATCATATTTTGTCTACTAATTTAGTTATTTATTCATTTATTAATTAAATATAATCAATAAATCAAATTAAGATGAAAATAAAGATACCTCAGGGAAAGTGGCACGGTGCCCTTCACTGTCTAATGTGAACATCAATGGTCCAACAATGAACTAATGGACATGCACAATAAGTAATGAGACAACCATTCATATAAATACATACTAGTCAAAAGTATTAATTAAAATTCTTTATTTGATACATACTTGTGGAGTTGATAACATAGTGTAAAAGGGGACCGTGAGAACATTGTCACTAGCATCGACACTCTTACCTTGAATTTTGATCATAATCATTCTAGATACTAATTTAGTTATTCATTTATTTATAAATCAAATATGACCAAACAAATTTAATAAACTTGCAAATGTTTACCCGTGTATCAATGCCAAATGTCACATTGAGAAAATCATCAGGCATCATTCCATCATCCTCTCCCTTTTTGCCGACAATAGGGTAAATGCACCAAGATGGTGAACAAAAAAGGGGGTAGAAGTGGCCACGTTTTTCTAAAATAAGGGAAACCTACACTTCATAGAGAGATTTGATGGCCATGCACTCAAAATTAGGAGTTGTGCAAAGAATAAGAATTGTAGTAATCTGAATCTAATTTGTAAACTACTATTTTTTTTTAAAAATGGATAAGATTAAAAGGGTCAAACCTCTCGCGCACAAAAAAATATTCCTTATTTTTTCAGAAAAAAACATAACATAGTTGTTTCTGTGCGCTTCACAAAATACATAGTTAGACTTAGTATTTTGCAAAACAATTTGGTAGGATGGTAGGTAAGAGTACGATCTAGAAGTTGTGTATTTTTTTGTAATTTTTTGTTGAGTATTTTTTTATTTATGATTTTTTAAAGTGACTGCATCTTGAAAATCTGGTACATGTTTGTGTGTTGGGCATAACATGCATAAAAATAATAAATATGGAAATTTTTTTTAAAGTGTATAGAATCTAGTGTAGAACAGTAATATGTAATTTTATTTGAATTTGGTCAAGTAGTTCAAAAGTTATTAAAAAAATGAGACATATGTTTGTGAGGACTGTTAAGACACTGGTAAAGAAAATTAAAGTTTACTATGCTAATGTTGTCCAAAAATAGAAAAAAAAATATGGTCAGAAAGATGAGAAGACGTGTGAGATGATGGTGGTAATTTTAGAGACACCCACTTGATCATTTGTATATTTGATGACAACGAAGTCAAGAAATCATGTTGGAAGATAAAAAAATGTGTAAAGGGACAAAAATGGAGGGAAAATGGGCTTGAGAGCTTAGGGTTGTTTACCAACCCTCTTTACCAAGCCAAAACCCGCATGGGGTTTGATGTGCAAAATAACCCGCTCGGGTTTTGAAAAGTATAAAGTACCATGCATAGTTTTACATAACCCGTACAGGTTATGAAGATATCAAAATGTATGCTTGTAAACTTAGAATTTACTACACACATCTATAGACATACATATATAATATGTGTTTTTATATATATATATATATATGTTTGTATACATGCATGTCTCTCTTACACACACACGTTATAACACTCAAGAAAAAACCTAATAATAAAAATATTGAACTATGGGTGAATCTTTCATTCCTTAAGAATGATTTAAAAATCATAAGTTAACAGTAATTAAATTATATAGGATTGATGACACCTTTATTCTAAAATTCTCACACTTGACATCATACATTATAAATAGATCTATAGGAAAACCACAGGGGAAAAGCATCCCTTAGTTAGTCATGATACTGGTTAATTTACAATGTATGATGTCAAGTTGGAGAATTTCAGAATTAAGGTGTCATCAATCTTGTAAATCATATATAATTTAATTACTCATAATATGATTTTTAAATCTCTCTTAAGGAATGAAAGATTCACCCCTAGTAGTAATTTTTTTAATGTTAGGGTTTTACTGAGTGTTAACTTTTATTTACAGGGAGGCAATATAAATTATTTACCTAACGATATTTTTGATTGTTAAAGTAGTTTTGGGTGCACAACTTTCTATGAGGTTATTTTGATACTTGAAATCAATTTGGAGATGATTATTATTTTTTAACCATCTTGAAGCTAACAAAAAACTAGGTACCTAAATTAAGTAAGTTATTATTTCGGTTACAATCTACATTGGCCTATGTTAGCCAAGCTAGCAGATTCCTAAGATGGTTTTTGGGATGTGAAAGCAACTTGAACATCCCATTCAGAGAGTGAAAACACTATTTAAGAGGTATTTAAGGTGGTGATAAATCAAGAAAGTTATTAAGTAATAAATTAATTTTTGTAGGTGCTTAAGGGAACGTGTAAGATATATGTTAAGTATCTTTGTACATATGTGTTGTTGGGTTGAAGATATAAGACTTATGGAAGTGAATTTAAATAATAATATTTAATTTATAGATAATGCATGTTTGGTCTCTCTTCTAGGTGGTTTTTTTCTAAAAGGTTTTATCCACACAAATATTATGTTGCGAGATGATCTTCTAGAGTTTCTTTTATTTTTATGTTGGTAATTTATGCCCCCTTGTTGTTGCTATCTTATGTTAATGTTACTTTTCCTTAATTTCTATTTCAAGTTCATCTAAGCTGGTTTTCTTAAGCATGTTAAAGTGGTTGACTAAAGCACACTAAGAATATTGAAACTCTCTAGACAATAATTCTATATTAAGGCAACCTAGTGATAGATTTGCATATAGTTTACAAGTCTTATTATTACAGTTGTCCAAGCCTTACAATATCTCACCACTTAGTATCATAACTTGAATGAAACCTTCATAATCAATAATTGAATTATAGATATTTTAATCCAACATTTACTATCATCATCTTTTAGGTTCAACATTGTATTTCTATATTTAAAATTATATATTAGTTCCAAAATAAGATTTAACCAAAACAAAAAAATAATCACATTTTTAATTTGTCATAAAATGACTTAAACTATTAATTACTAAGACAAATCACGAAACACAACCTAAAAAAATATGATCCTCATCATCTATAAAATTTAGCCATCCTTTCCATCTTTTCTTTGTTATCAATTTTACAATTATGTTAACTTATTTTAAGACTATCTTACAAAACTCAAAATTTTATCTAAATTTATTGGAATTGTTTTGCCACTTATTTTAAAACTATCTTACAAAACTCAAAACTTGATCTAAATTTACTGGGATTGTTTTGTCACATTAATTGAAGGTAAAACTAAGGAACTCTTTATCAAATTTATAACTATTTTAACTTATTTGAATGCCTCTATCAAAATTCAGCTCTTATATTTGATTGTTTTATTGTATTTATTTGATCTCTTCATAGACAAAGGATGGAAACAAAAAGAAATACTGGTCACTATCATGGAACAATCAAAATATGATATTGATATCACAATCAAAATATGTACCAAAATTTTGCAAAGGACCTTGACTCAACGCATATAACGTTATTGGGACTTGGATCCATTAATATATCTACCATTCCATAGTCCATATAATTTATCATTCAGCCAACCACCACTCTATCAAACCTTCTTTTACCAAAATTCATTGCCATTATCGAACAGATTTTCTCGCATCTTGTTTTAAACTGAAATTTCTTTTAATCTCTTAGAAGATTATTTTGGATAGTTTTAATGGAGAATTGTGCGTGATTGAAGAAGATGCGCAGCAGCCATTGTTTGTCAAGTTATATAGAGAAGATGAGATGCAATTACTTCCCATGGTTATAAGTCATGTAAACATTCATAAATTGAGACATTGAAATTTTAGGGCTATCTAGCGTATAGGATGTATCAACACATCCATATTTCTCATATATCATAGTTCACTTTTTCCATGCATTGGTGCAGTATAGAAAATGCATAGTTGTTTTTGTGATATGTTCTTATTATGGAATCAATAATTATGGTTTTCATGGTACTATCATTTTACATATTAATATGCAGAAACAATTAGCCAGCCTCTAGGTAATACCGATTTATCCATGCCTCTGATACACCATAGATTCACTCTTTCGAATGTATTGGTGCATTCTAGGGTTTGGATAGTTGTTTCTATAACATGCTCTTACTTTGAAATTCATAATTATGACTTTGATGATACTAATAAATTAAGATATCATCATTTTACTTAATGATATGCGGAAATGATTGTCCAATCTCTAGGATGTACCACACATCTATGCCCCTCACACACCATAGATTCACTCTTTCCAATGTATTGGTGCATTGTAGGGGCTAGATAGTTGTTTATGTGATATGCTCTTACTGTGTAATTCACAATTATGACTTTGATAGCGCTAATCATGTATTTGTATGTTAAGTTATGTGGTGTGTTCATGTACATGGAATTTTGTATGTGGGTGCACGTGTCCTTGTATGTATATATGCATGAATTTTTTTATGTGTTCATGTATATGCATGTGCATGTGTGTATGTATTCATTCATGTGTGTAGGTGTATCTATTTGCATGTGTATATGTGTTATTTGTTCACTTAAAGAGATTTAGAAACACTTTAATTCATAAACCATTGCAATGGTTTAGTTTATAGATTGTATTGTTTAAAATTTAATCGTTACATTGACCAATTATTTTATTAATTATTCTTTTGTTTCTAAAGTGATTGAGGGTGTTATAGATTTATCTATGTTTTGTCATGCTATCATATTATATACTTTTATATGCCCTTCACTTAATGTTTATATGTCATATATTTTCAATTTTCTTGTAAATCATTTGTCTTTTATGTTGTCCCACCTTGTAGACGTTTGATTCCTTATTTGCCACCATCCTTTGAACCCCTTTTGTTTTATGTTACAACTAACACACCTAAACATAGACCTATAGTACTTCATATGACATCTAATTCATGAACTTATTATGTATTTGGACGTACTTGTCATAGAGTGTCTAGGGGTTTAAAAAGAAATGTGAAAATAATTTTACTAATCATAATTATTGGTTTTCCTCCACTTAAATTGACAACCAAGGCACATAAAATACATATTTTAATTGAACAACTTTTGAATACATAAGATTTGGATTTTTTTAGTTTATTATGTACACTAATTTCATGTTGAGATATTGCATGAAAAGATTTTTATAATTTTAAGGTTAATTAATAATTTCAACCTCAAATAATTACTAATATTAGGGTCTTTCACACACAACCCAACATTTTCTTTAATCCTAGAAAACTCCCACAAAGATAGCTTTAGTTGGCTATTGACATTTAAATATAAAAGAAGCCTTGATTACTAATAGATTCTGCTTCAATATGTTTAGTGAGAAATTTTTAAAATTAGATTGTGCTTCAATATATTTAGTCAGAACTTTTTAAAATCCTTCAAGTAATTGTTAGAATAATTGAGAGCGGGGGTCGGGGGGGGGGGGGGGAATCTGTGGCCTCAATNTTTTAAAATCCTTCAAGTAATTGTTAGAATAATTGAGAGCGGGGGTCGGGGGGGGGGGGGTGAATCTGTGGCCTCAATATTAATCCAATAATTCCAATCAAAACTTTATATCAGAAATATAAACCTCTAGTTATCTTCGGTCCTACAAGATGTATGCCTTTAAATAATCTTATTAAATAACTAAAGCTCAGAGTTCACTGTTATCCTTTTTTCTTAAGCTTTACTGAATAGCAGTCTTAGCCTTTACCGAAATACAATAAATAACTTAGTGTTTACTGATCAATCCTATTTTAGTAATGTGTAAAGCAAAACATCAAAGCAATGAACCATATACACATTTGGCACATGTATTTTTAACGTGGAAACCCTGTTAAGGGAAAAACCACTTGGGACCAGTAACCCAAAATTTTCACTCTTCTAAAGTGAGTTCGGTGAAGAGCCAACCTGTTAAAGGTTACAAACACACTGTTAAGTGCGACCTTATTAGAGGATTTAAAACTAACAGTTTGTCACTTGATATCTGGCATTCACTATACTATCTTCATGAGAAACCTTTTGATACTCCTTGGGATGTATCTCAATATATAAAAGATGGTTAAATCCTACTCTGTTAAGAGATTATATGAATCAATGGTTAAACTGAAACAGTATATGATTTGTTCATAAATACAACTTAATCTTGTAGGTGTTCAGATCTATTGTAAGCTCATAATACCTTTCTGATCAATGTTTCTCTTCTGTTCCTTTGCTCCACTTCTTTCTGCTCGGCGAATGTTGTTGCTTCTCTGTTGCTCGGTGTCTGCAGAAAAATTTATCTCTATTCTTTAGCTTGTATGATCAGGTCTATATGAATACTTTCTTATCTTCACCAGAATTCTCTTCAGCATTCTCTCTTTGATAATAAATAAGCTTGTCTCTTTTATAGACATGATTTCACTGTTTCTAAGTCTTTGTCTATCTTGTTCTTGACGTGATCTGCAAATCTCACCATTCTTTCTTTAAAGCTTGTTTTAGTTTTATCTTGTAGATTTCTTCTTGACAACTGGAATAAAACTAGCTTTAAATCTCTAGCTTTTAACTGGTCGTTGAAAACAATGTAATCAAACAATTAACTCTATATTTAGCTCCTACCAGTTAAGTATTTTGTCATTTCTGAACTTCAATTTTGATCGGTGTTTAACTCCTTGTTTTCTCAGTCTTGACTTCAGTTGTCCTCGGGCATCTCTATCCATCGAGCAATGACCCAGGTGGATATTTCACTAAAAAATTAAAGTATTCCAAATGCTCCAGAAATCAACACCATCTCGAAGAGCTCGTCGATACGAATCCAACGCAGCTTGAACAGAGTCAAACGGAGTTCGTATGAAGAAGTTATGACTAGTCAAAGTTACAAAAGGAAAAGGTTGACTCGATGAATGTCAGAGGAACATGGGAAAGTGCACAATTGGCCCAATCTAGGTGTGACACTTGTCATCTTATCAGCAAATTACTAATTTGGACGTGACACTTGTCATCCTATGACAAGTTTATTGTGCCACGTGGCGCACAAACACTTGTCATCTCATCAGCAAATTACTAATTTGGACGTGACACTTGTCATCCTATGAGAAGTTTATTGTGCCATGCGTCCCAATGATTATGCGCCACGTGGCACCAAACGGTCTTCAACAAAAGTTTTTTTGCAAGTTAGGAGAATCGAACTTTTAACCTCTCCTTTACAATTACTCATCCTCACCAATGCGGCACATGTTCTCATTGAAAATAAGGTGGTGTTTATTTCTTTTATCTACATATCCCGCCACTTCAAATTCCAAAACAAAGTAAAACGGGTGTAGTAGGAAAGGTACTCCCGACCTCCAAGCCATCAAAGTTTTACCGCCCCTTCCTTAACCAAACATGACGACATGAACAATGCTTATTGTTGGACAAGTCAAGAGGAAATGGTGGGCTGACGGTTGGAACCACCGACCCATCCTCTCCAAAAGCGTCGGGCATACCAATAGGCCAGCGCGAATTTCGGGATAAATACGGATAAATTTATCCTTAAACAAACGAACTTGATAACATTAATGTTTAAAAATTAACCAAAAAATATTCGAAGGGTTATTTTTGTAACATTTTCAAGATGTCATATTATTTTGGGTGAATTGGTATGTAATAATGGGAGATTGAGAATATTTTGTAAATCATATGGTTATCTACCATATTGAGTAAATTCTTTGTATAAAAAGGGGCGAAAAGGGAGTGTGACTTACTGGATTTTTAGTGGGTTTTTTAGTTCTATTATGTTATATTGAAATCTAAAGTTTATAAATGAGAATATGATTTATGATAATCTATTGACTCAACATGAGATAGTTGATGGAAAAAGATAGTTAGAATAAAAACAATTAATTAGAAAGAGAATAAAAAAAATAGAAGAATGAAGTCATCAAGACAAATAAAAAGAGGAAGATGTCTTCTAATATGATAATGCCACTTTTGGTGATGATTGGAATACATTAAATTTCACATCTAGATATTAGTTATAGTGGATTTTTTAATCTATTTAGGTGCAGTGTCTAATTCATCTTATGACTCAAATTTACTATTACTTATAATCTTAATTGATAATTTTCATCTAAATGTGTATTGCCAATTATTAAAGGCACGCCATTCACCTATAAACATCATTTACACATAAAAAATACAAACCGTACAAAATACAATTATGTGTATGATTGGTAAAAGTGAGTTCATAATAAAAATATCTAATATCATGACATGCTAAAAATGTCATTAGGAGAAAATGACTCCTTCTAATTGAACTACCTATCCTCAATCCAAATTGAAATCCATATATAAGTTATTTATGTCATAGTTTCTACAAATAGTTTATCAAATGATCTTTCCCATTCCTTTGATGTCCTACACTTAAGCCACCCCTAACCTACTAGTATCCTATTAAAATGTCAATGGCATATCATCTTTAATTCCCTAAAGGTTTCTATTAAAACTAGTGCTCACAATATTCTAGTAGGCCTAGCACTATATAAGAGTAGCTCCTAGAATGCTCATCTCACCCTTCAATACAAACATGATATACCAGGATCCAAAAATGGGAAAGCATGTACATCAACCATATCTCCAGCCATATTTATAAGTTCATGTAGTTGAGGGAAAAATGAGCTTGGGCCATAAAGAAGTTCACTAATGCATCCAAATGACCAAGATCCACTTGCATTCTCATGACACATCTCTGACAATAATGTCTCCCAATGGTACCCTACCTTCTGCATATCCAAGATGACCCAAAAAATAGGTCTATGCATCCCCATCTTCTTATTATAAAGTTTACCAAGTACCCTCCATTTATCGTCTAAAGTGATGATAATTTCACTAGGGGGTATATTGAACATACAAATATATCCAAGTATAATCTCAAATGAACCAAGGTGGTAACCATTTCACATACATAGGAAAATGAATGTAAACACAATTTATTATGCAATCCTTCTCATTTGGGCAAAATTACAAGAGCATCTCATCACCTCTTAATACATGGTCTCACAAAAACCAAATGGGGCTCATCGTCTAATACTTACCACATGATTCTATCTATTAAATCTTTACATGATAATTTATCCTACATGATCACATCTTTTACACATTATATATTCTCTTCTTCTATAATTCATTCCATCATCTACATGGAAACAATTAAAGAGATATATTACATACTTAATACTAATTTTCCAACTATCTATGCTTGTGGTTATAATGATCCACTTGTAGTCCTATATGTAGATAGTTATTTTTACATTGGATTATAGGAATTCCAATGAAATTCTTCATTTTGAGCATAGTTTAGTGGTCCACTTCCAATCCTATATTGTCTCTTTTGCTAGTTATAGTGGTCTAGTCAAGATTCTACACCATTCCTTTTTATCATTTAAGTGCATAGTTATAGTGGTTCAATCCTAATCCTACAATATTATTTATTTATCTTTGTGGTCATAGTGATCTTCTCATCCTAGAAAACACCTTCTATTTCTAGTTTTCTTGAGCAATGACACGATGATAATTATATGGTTTTTTATTATTACAATTTGATACTATTGAAGCTAATTTTATATTACTTGTACTAAACTATGTGTGTAGTGTAGAATCTTCTAAATCTGATTGTGTGTAATTTTTTACATCAATGATTTAGATCACACTCCATGATCCATCATTAGATGCAAGAGAGATCAAGGAGAAAAAATGAGAAGATGCATACCTTGAGTTCAAACAAATTGTGTAATTTTATATTTGTATAATTAACACATTTGTGAGTGCAGGCAGGTATAGAAAAATTAAATAAAATATTAGACATCATTCATTTTTGTATCCTTCTCAAGGAAATAGGGTCTTTAGTTACATTCCTGCAGGTTTCTTGTTTAGTTTTGCATGTGCGTGGTTCATGGTATCGAACATGATATTTAAACTGGGGGAAATGCATAGGTGAAAAGTACACAATTAACACTTTTCCATGACACAGTTTGGACACTCTTTGACCCTTTATTCTAGTGCACTAGTAGTTTATTTCTATAGCAAATTTGGCATTCATCCTTAAAATTGAGTTGAACTCGAATCCTCATCTCCTAAGTAACCAAAAATTCAATATTAGATTTTTAGTCCCTTGCTTTAGGTCGATCTTATTCTTGTGGCACTTAATATAAGTATTTTAGGACCGCACATGTAATCTTGAGCTATTTAAAAAATATGTGTATTCTTGGTTCTAAGCTGACTTGATCTCAACTAGTAGTTATGTATCAACTTAAGTGTGAAATATTAAATTTTGAATCCTAGGTTGTAGAAATTCACAAATCTCTAGACCATTTAATTATCTAAGAAGTATAGAGAAGACACATCACATTATCATCATGAGAGAAATTATATAGTATGGTGCTAATATCTCCATGTTCAAGTATGATTACATAGGTATATTTGGTATGTATTCAATCATTTCAAATACTTTTGAATTGGTCCTTTAGAGCTTGACTAAAGCATAATGTAAGAAGCTAGTCAATTCTTCTTCCTACCATAACAAAATCTACCATAATTTTTAACACCTCCAATCCTAATTATTGTAGGTGAATGTTAATGCATTTATGAAAAGAACACGCACTAGGTTCAAGTCTGCATATGCCATATTTAAAATTGAATATACATGAATTAAGTATATAAGAGCAAGATACTACTTGACTAGAAAATTTCACTCTTAACATTTTTTTTACAATAATCGATATAAATATTATTACCAATTATCAAAATGAATCATAAAATATAATTTGTAACAAAATAAAATAATTCTCATTGCCTATAAAAACTAAGTTCTAAGAGAAATAACCTCGCATTGACCCAGAGCCCACCAAAGCACAAAGCCCTATGAAAAGGCCGACCTGGTCAACCTTGTTGGAGTTGACGAAGAACAACGCCACAACTCCCAAGAATCCTTGCATGCAAACACCTATCACAGAAAGAGAGAAAAAGCTATGGAGGCATGTAATCACAGATCTGAGAAAGAGAAGCCATGATTGAGAAAAACAAATGAGAGAGAAAAATCTCAATACAATAATCTATTCTCCATTATGATCCAATAAGTGAATGAATAAAATACAAAGAGGGAATCCTTACAAAAGGATACTAAAACCCTAAAGGAGAAAACCCTAAAGAATAATAAGATGCCTAAGTTTAACTTAAGTGTAGAGTATAATACACTAATAATTAAATAAATTAATTATTAGCTATAATATGACAACTCTAACACCCCCCTTAATTGTAACTTAGGGAGAAGCTAAACAACAAGGACTTTAAAGAAGCATGTAAACAAAATGCATGAAAGGAACTATGGGTCCCGGCAACTAGGCCTAATCAGGTACCCAAGTACAAGAAATAAACTAGATGAAGGAAACAAAGCCTCCAATCTAGGGAATGTCCCAAAGAAAGGAACAAGAAAGAGCATGTATAGCATCTCTGAAGTAGAAGCTGCAAACAATGTTAGAAGAAACTGCTGGAACCCCCACTGAAATAATGCATGACCAGGTAGAGGAGACAAAGTCTAAAGAGCTGATCAATCAAAGATGTGACCTCCAAAAGTAGGAATGAATGAGTGTCTATATAGTAGATGATCCATCTCACTGGAATGCATAGGTGCCTAGCCATTGCATCTGCCTAGTACATAGGAAAAAAAATAGAATATGTAGATCACTCAACCGAACCAAGGAAGCAATAGAACCAAAAGGTGAACCCCCCCATAATGTTGAACAGGGAGAGGGGTGACAGGAACACTGAAATGCAATGCCAGAAACATCTGAAGGAAGCAGAATCAGGAACACCAACAGTGTAATAGAAGTACAAGCACAGGATAAAGGGCGATGTCACAGACACACAACATGGGCTAATGTCGTGGAAGGTATTCTCACTTGACAAAGGTGGATGAGCACAAAAGGCAAAACATCATAACCCCCCATGGCACTTTATAACTGAGTGCGAGTACAAACAAACACAAGGTGCTCGAAATTCTAGATATGCAAAAGTAGGCACTTTATCTCAGTGCGTTTACAGAAAAGAGAATGCTACAGAAGCATATAATTCTCAGAAGTCAGAAAGAAGAGTGAGCCAGAAGAACAGAAGAAGAGATCCCAGGACCTGTAGAACCCAAGTAATCCGCTAGAGTGTGAAAGAGAAAAACTCAGAGGAGAGAGAACATGGATCAGAATCTAGAAAAAAGACCCCTGCAACTGAATAACTCACAGAACCAGCTTTTTGACGATATTTGGTTTGCCAAGAATAGAGTTCGGATGAGCAAGATATGGCTCCCAAAAGGCAAAAACCAGACATCAGACTTTGAAAGAAAAAAACACTATAAACATAGAAGAACCCAAAACCCCAACCTCCATCATCGGAAAGAGCTCAGAAAGAGCTTTTTGACGATATAGAGAAGTCAGAAAAATACTCCCGTATGCTCCAGATAGAGCGAAAACAGTGTCAAGAGGTTAGAAAGGCTCCAAAAAGAAAATTTTAAGCCCCTGGGGATAAAAAATCCCACGCCCCTAGGCGCATGGTGCACGCAGGGGGCTAAACCGAAGCCCTCATTCATCCATATGACCACCGTGGGTAGCAATAAGCCCGCGGGGCTTAAAAATGCCGAGCGGGCGGCTGAGCGGTGCGAAGGCGGTGGAGTACTAGCGGAGCGGTAGAGCCTGACGGAGCAGAGCGGAGTGGGGCCACTAAGCGGGCGGGGCCGGAGAAATAGAGGCCGGCGCAGCAGCGGACCGGTGGCCGGCGAGGGTCGGGAGGCGCAGTCGGCGGCGGTGGAGCGCCGGTGGCACGCTGGCAGAGCGTGGGTGGTGCTAACCAAAAAACCATTGGCAGCATTATTTAAATGCATAAAAAACATTAAAAAAATATTTTTTTTAAATTTTTTTCTCGGTTTTCATGCCCGTACGACACTGGAAACCAAATTTTTTTTGCCTCAGAGCCAAGTTGTCCAAAATGGACAAACTTTGATATGGATTCAAGGGTTTTTGGGTATTCTAAGCGCAACGGTGATGTCCTTTTGAGCCCAAAATGAGCAGAAATAAAGGTCCCCCTAAATCCACATAAAAAGCTTCTGAAAAACATAGATCTGAAGAACACGACCAAACCATCTCAAATAAAAAATAGGGGCATGAAGATCTGAAGCTCTGATACCATGTTGGAGTTGATGAAGAACAACGCCACAGCTCCCAAGAATCCCTGCATGAAAACACCTTTCACAGAAAGAGAGAAAAAGCTATGGAGGCATGTAATCATAGATCTGAGAAAGAGAAGCCATGATTGAGAAAAGCAAATGAGAGAGAAAAATCTCAATGCAATACTCTATTCTCCATTATGATCCAATAAGTGAATGAATAAAATACAAAGAGGGAATCCTTATAAAAGGATACATAAACCCTAAAGGAGAAAACCCTAAAGAATAATAAGATGCCTAAGTTTAACTTAAGTGTAGAGTATAATAGACTAATAATTAAATAAATTAATTAATAGCTATAATATGACAACTCTAAAAAACCTAGTCTAGCACAAGGCCTACCTAGACAGACTTGTTCAGGCAAATTAAATTTTACCTAGGACTTATGGGAGTGTGCCAAAAAGGGGTGCCACAGTCTGCAAAGAAATCAGGGAAAATCTTGAAATTTGAAAAGGAATGCATAGGTCCTAGGTGAGAAATGAATAATGTGATGGGATGAAAAATAAGAAATCATGCATAGACGTTAGAGCCAACCTTGAGTTTGAAGGAGAAGTACCTATATTTGAATTGAATATGTATTTAAGTGCAATATGAAGCCCTACCATAAGAAACACACTAAAGTAGGCTCAAAATGGTCCCAAAATGAACATAAATTAAGTACTTAATTTTTAGGATGGCGCACACACACACACACACACACACAAACTATAACACTCAAGTAAAACCCTAATAATAAAAAATATTGAGCTATGGGTGAATCTTTCATTCCTTAGGAATGATTTAAAAATCATAAGTTAGCAACAATTAAATTATATAGGATTGATGATACCTTTATTCTAAAATTCTCACACTTGACATCATACATTGTAAATAGATCTATAGGAAAACTAACAGGGGAAAAAATCCCTTAGTCAGTCATGATACCAGTTAATTTACAATGTATGATGTTAAGTGGGAGAATTTCAGAATTAAGGTGTCATCAATCTTGTAAATCATAGATAATTTAATTACTCCTAATATGATTTTTAAATCGCTCTTAAGGAATAAAAGATTCACCTATAGTAGTTATTTTTTAATGTTAGGGCTTTACTTGAGTGTTAACTTTTATTTACAGGGAGGTAATATAAATTATTTACCTAACGATATTTTTGGTTGTTAAAGTAGTTTTGGGTGCACAATTTTCTATGAGGTTATTTTGGTACTTGAAATCAATTTGGAGATGATTTTTTTTTTACCATCTTGAAGCTAACAAAAAACTAGGTACCTAAATTAAGTAAGTTATTATTTCGGTTGCAACCTACATTGGCTTATCTTAGCCAAGCTAGAAGATTCCTAAGATGGTTGTTGGGATGTGAAACCAACTTGAACATCCCATTCAGAGAGTGAAAAAACTATTTAAGAGACATTTAAGGTGGTGATAAATCAAGGAAGTTATTAAGTAATAAATTAATGTTTGTAGGTGCTTAAGGGAACGTGTAAGATATGTTAAGTATCTTTGTACACGTGTTGTTGGGTTGAAGATATAAGAGTTATGGAAGTGAATTTAAATTATAATATTAAATTTAAAGATAATGCATGTTTGGTCTCTCTTCTAGGTGGTTTTTTTTCTAAAAGGTTTTATCCACACAAATATTATGTTGTGAGATGATCTTCTAGAGTTTCTTTTATTTTTATGTTGGTAATTTATGTCCCCTTGTTGTTGCTATCTTATGTTAATGTTACTTTTCCTTCATTTCTATTTTAAGTTCATCTAAGCTAGTTTTCTTAAGCATGTTAAAGTGGTTGACTAAAACACGATAAGAATATTGAAACTCTCTAGACAATAATTCTATATTAAGACAACCTAGTGATAGATTTGCATATAGTTTACAAGTCTTATTATTACAGTTGTCTAAGCCTTACAATATCTCACCAGTTAGTATCATAACTTGAATGGAATTAGAGATATTTTAATCCAACATTTAATATCATCATCTTTTAGGTTCAACATTGTATTTCTATATTTAAAATTATATATTAGATTCAAAACAAGATTGAACCAAAACAAAAAAATAATCACATTTTTAATTTCTCATAAAATGACTTACTATTAATTACTAAGACAAATCACAAAACACAACCTAAAAAAGAATATAATCCTCATCATCTATAGAATTTAGCCATGCTTTCCTCTGTTATCAATTTTACAATTATGTTACCTTATTTTAAAACTATATTACAAAACTCGAATTTTTATCTAAATTTATTGGAATTGTTTTGCCACTTATTTTAAAACTATCTTACAAAACTCAAATTTTTACCTAAATTTATTGGGATTGTTTTGTCACATTAATTGTTGCATATGTAAAACTAAGGACCTCTTTATCAAATTTATAACTATTTTAACTTATTTGAATGCCTCTATCAAAATTTAGCTCTTATATGCAAGTTGATTTTGATTGTTTTATTGTATTTATTTGATCTCTTCATAGACAAAGGATGGAAACAAAAAGAAATACTGGTCACTATCATGGAACAATCAAAATATGATATTGATATCACAATCAAAATATGTACCAAAATTTTGCAAAGGACCATGACTCAACGCATATAACGTTATTGAGACTTGGATCCATTAATATATCTACCATTCCATAGTCCATATAATTTATCATTCAGCCAACCACCACTCTATCAAACCTTCTTTTACCAAAATTCATTGTCATTATCGAACAGATATTCTCGCATCTTGTTTTAAACTGAAATTTCTTTTAATCTCTCGGAAGATCATTTTGGATAGTTTTAATGGAGAATTGTGCGTGATTTAAGAATATGCGCAGCAGCCATTGTTTGTCAAGTTATATAGAGAAGATGAGATGCAATTACTTCCCATGGTAAGTCATGTAAACATTCATAAATTGAGACATTGAAATTTTAGGGCTATCTAGCTTATAGGATGCATCAACACATCCATATTTCTCATTATTCATAAGTTCACTTTTTCCATGCATGGGTGCACGGTAGAAAATGCATAGTTGTTTTTGTGATATGTTCTTATTATGGAATCAATAATTATGGTTTTCATGGTACTATCATTTTACATATTAATATGTAGAAATGATTATCCAGTTTCTAGGTAGTACCAATCCATCCATGCTCCTGATACACCATAGATCCACTCTTTCGGATGTATTGGTGCATTGTAGGAGCTGGATAGTTGTTTCTATAACATGCTCTTACTTTGAAATTCATAATTATGGCTTTGATGGTACTAATAAATTAAGATATCATAGTTTTACTTAGTGACATGCGGAAATGATTATCCAATCTCTAGGATGTACCACACATCTATGTCCCTCATACACCATAGATTCACTCTTTCCAATGTATTGGTGCATTGTAGGGGCTAGATAGTTGTTTATGTGATATGCTCTTACTCTGTAATTCACAATTATGACTTTGATGGCACTAATCATGTATTGGTATGTTAAGTTATGTGGTGTGTTCATGTACGTGGAATTTTGTATGTGGGTGTGCGTGTGTCCTTGTATGTATATATGCATGAGTTTGTTAATGTGTTCATGTATATGCATGCACATGTGTGTATGTATTCATTCATGTGTGTAGGTGTATCTATTTGCATGTGTGTATATGTATTATTTGTTCACTTAAAGAGATTTAGAAACACTTTAATTCATAAACCATTGCAATGGTTTAGTTTATCTTCTATTATTTAAAATTTAATTGTTACATTGACCCATTATTTTATTAAGTATTCTTTTACTTCTGAAGTGATTGAGGGTGTTATAGACCTGTCTATGTTTTGTCATGCTATCATATTAGATATTTTTATATACCCTTCACTTAATGTTTATATGTCATATATTTTCAATTTTCTTGTAAATCATTTGTCTTTTATGTTGCCCCACCTTGTATATGTTTGATTCCTTATTTGCCACCATCCTTTGAACCTCCTTTGTTTTATGTTACAACTAACACACCTGAACATAGACCTATAGTACTTCATATGACATCTAATTCATGAAATTATTATGTAGTTGGACGTACTTGTCATAGAGTGACTAGGGGATTAAAAGGAAATGTGAAAATAATTTTTACTAATCCTAAGTATTAGTTTTTCTCCACTTAAATTGACAACCAAGGCACATAAAATATAGAAAATATATAAATTTTAATTGACTATCTTTCGAATATATAAGATTTGGATTTTTTTGAGTTTATTGTGTACAGTAATTTCATGTTGAGATATTTAATAAAAGGGTTTTTATTATTTTAAGGTTAATTAATATTTTCAACCTCAAATAATTACTAATATTAGGGTCTTTCACACATAACCTAACATTTTATTTAATCTTAGAAAACTCCCACAAAGATAGTTTTAGTTGGCTATTGACATTTAAATGTAAAAGAAACCTTGATTACTAATAGATTCTACTTCAATATGTTTAGTGAGAACTTTTTAAAATCCTTCAAGTAATACATAGAAGAAAAGTTGGAATCAAATGCTTTGATAATACCGTACTCTTTTATAGGTTTTTTTTATCACTTTGGTACTAGATACTCTTGGTAGAATCCATTTCATTTGATCTTTGGACATTTATCATATAATATTTTATTGAGATGCTCATGGATTCATGTAATGAATATGTAGTTTATAATCTATTGACTCAACATGAGATAGTTGATGGAAAAAATGTTAGAATAAAAAAACTCAATCAGAAAGAGAACAACAAAAATAGAAGAATGAAGGTCCATTAAGACAAATAAAAAGAGGAAGATGTCTTCTAATACAATAATTCCACTTTTGGTGATGATTGGAATACATTAAATTTCATAATTTTTTCTTGAGAGAGTATATGATAAATGCTCTATATTTTTATATTCCATACTAATATAGATTAATTTATATAGCTTGGATGCCACTTAATAGTAAAGATGATAAATACTCTAAATTGGCCTATGCATGTGATTATGGGTTAAGGACTAACATGTATTGAGTGTAGATTCTTCTATTTCATGTCCAAATTATTTGGAAGTACTTATGGTACTCAATTTAGAATGATGTAGGGACTTGAGTATAACAAAAAATGAAGATCTTGGATACTTTCTCCCACATATTACTAAAGGAATAATGTAAAAAACATAAATGTGTGTCCAATTTATATGATATATAGAATTCCAAATTCCAGTCATCGTATCTTCTACATTTGTGTTTATATTTATAGCACATTAAATTTCACATCTAGATTTTTTTTTTGATAGGAATTTCACATCTAGATATTAGTTATAGTGGATTTTTTAATCTATTTAGGTGCAGTAACTAATTCATCTTATGGCTCAAATTTACTATTACTTATAATCTTAATTGATAATTCTCATCTCAATATGTATTTCCAATTATTAAATGCATGTCATTCACCTACAAACATCATTTACACATAAAAAATATAAACCATGCAAAATGCAATTATGTGTATGATTGGTAAAAGTGAGTCCATAATAAAAATATCTAATATCATGACATGCTAAAAAATATCACTGGGAGAAAAAAATTCCTTCTAATTGAACTACCTATCTTCAAGCCAAATTGAAATTCATATATAAGTTGTTTATGCCATAGTTCCTACAACTAGTTTATCAAATGATCTTTCCCATTTCTTTGATGTCCTACACTTAAGCCACCCATAAACCTACTAGTATCCTATTAAAATATGTGGGGCGTGTATCATCTTTAATTCCCTAAAGGTTTCTATTAAAATCAGTGCTCACAATATTTTGGTAGGCCTAGCACTATATAAGTGTATCTCCTAGAATGCTCATCTCACCCTTAAAGACAAACATGATATTCCAGGATCCGTAAATGTGAAAGGATGTATATCAACCATATCTCTAGCCATATTTATAAGTTCATAATTGAGGGAAAAATGAGCTTGACATAAAGAAGTTCACTAATGCATCCAAATCACCAAGATCCACTTGCATTCTCATGACACATCTCCCACAATAATGTCTGTCAATGGTACCCTACCTTCTGCATATCCAAGATGACCCAAAAAATAGGTTTATGCATCCCTATCTTCTTGTTATAAATTTTACCAAGTACCCTCCATTTATCCTCTAAAGTGATGATAATTTCACTAGGGGGTATATTGAACATACAAATTTATCCAAGTCTAATCTCAAATAAACCAAGGTGGTAAACATTTCACATTAATAAGAAAATGAATGTAAACACAATTTATTATGCAATCCTTCCCATTTAGGCAAAATTACCAGGGCATCTCATCACCTCTTGCTACATGGTGTCACAGAAATCAATTGGGGCTCGTCGTCTAATACTCATCACATGATTCTATCTATTACATCATTACATGATTATTTATCATGAATGATCACATCTTTTACACATTATATATTATCTTCTTCTATAATTTATTCTATCATCTACGTGGAAATAATTAAAGAGATATATTACATAATTAATACTAATTTTCCAACTATCTATGCTTGTGGTTATAATGATCCACTTGCAGTCCTACATTGAGATTGTTGTTGTTACATTGGCTTATAGGAAGTCCAAAAACATTTTTATTTGAACATAGTTTAGTGGTCCCCTTCCAATCCTATATTGCCTCTTTTGCTAGTTATAGTGGTCTACTCAAGATCCTACACCATTCCTTTTTGTCATTTAAATGTATAGTTATAGTGGTTTAATCCCAATCCTACAATATTATTTCTTTATCTTTGTTGTCATAGTGATCTTCTCATCCTAGACAACACCTTCACAACACCTTCTATTTCTAGTTTTCTTGAGCAATGACATGATGATAATTATATGGATTTTTATTATTACAATTTGATACTATTGAAGCTAATTTTATATTAAGTACTAATCCATGTGTATAGTGTAGAAGCTTCTGGATCTGATTGTGTCCAAGTTTTTACATCAACATTTTAGATCACACTATGATCCATCATTAGGATGCAAGAGAGATCAAGGAGAGAAAATGAGAATTTGCAGACCTTGAGTTCAAAAAAATGTGTAATTTTATATTGTATAATTAACACATTTGTGAGTGCAGATATATAGATTAAATAAAATATTAGACATCATTAATTTTTGTATCCTTCTCAAGAAAATATGGTTTTTAGTTACATTCCTGCAGCTTTCTTGTTTAGTTTTGCATGCATGGTTCATGGTATCTCACATGAGATTTAAATTGGGGGAAATGTATAGGTGAAAAATACACAATTCACACTTTTCCATCACACATTTTGGACACTCTCTGACCCTTTATTCTAGTGCTCAAGTAGTTTATTTCTATAGAAAAGTTGGCATTCATCATGAAAATTGAGTTGAACTTGAATCCTCATCTCCTAAGTAAACAAAATTTCAATATTAGATTTTTAGTCCATTGCTTTTGGTCGATCTTATACTTTTGGCATTGAATATAAGTATTTTAGGACCACACATGTATTCTTGAGCTATTTAAAAATAAAAATGCATTCTTGGTTCTAAGACGACTTGATCTCAACAAGTAGTTATGTATCAACTTAAGTGTGAAATATTCAATTTTGAATCCTAGGTTGTAAAAATCCACAAATCTCTAGACCATTTAATTATCTAAGAAGTATATAGGAGACACATCACATTATCATCATGAGAGAAATTATAGAGCATGGAGCTAATATCTCCATGTTCAAGTATAAATACATAGGTATATTTGGTATGTATTCAATCATTTCAAATACTTTTGAATTGGTCCTTTAGAGCTTGACTAAAGCATAATGTACGAAGCTAGTCAATTTTTCTTCCTACCATAACAAACTCTACCATAATTTTTAATACCGCCAATCCTAATCATTGCAGGTGAATGTGGATGCATTTATGAAAAGAACACACACTAGGTTGAAGTCTACGTATGCCATATTTAAAATTGTGATCAAGTCTATAAGAACAAGATAATACTTGACTAGAAAATATCACTCTTAACATTTTTTTTACAATAATCGATATAAATCATATTACCAATTATCAAAATGAATCATAAAATATAATCAGAAACAAAATAAAATACTTCTCATTGCCTATAAAAATGAAGCATTTCTATCCCTTTAATCAATTTTACAATTAACTTATATTTTTACAATCTTTTGAGACAATTGTTGAACTTCGATTAATTATGACTGCTTCATTACGTCGTACCTAGATATCACCATAGATAAATTTGTTTTTATCCTCTTAAAGGAAAAAAAGAAAAGAAAAGAAGAAGAAACATGGATAGAGGAAGAACACCAATAGTCAAGCGCCTTCTAATAGCCATGCACTCCTTGTGCGCCCAACCCCCAAGTTACTAATTTTAGTGGAGCCAAGAAAATGATAACTAAAGGTCCATTAATAAGTTTCATGTACCAATAGTCAGTCATTTTTTAGCTTTTTTGGTTTATAATTGACCCATCTCTGCACCACTACTGAAACATTTTTGTAGGACTAAAGGGACATTTGTATGTAAGTATTGGTAATTTTGAGCACATGATTAGCATCTTTAAGTAGGTATCAATTGACACTTTGAAATGACCATTTTATGATCCTTCGATGCTCAACGAATTATATGAGGAACTTTGTTAACACCTAGAAGCCAAAAATATTTTTAAATAGCTAAGTCCCATATAGAGACAACAAAAAAAAAATGGTCAAAATCTGATGTATAATTTAAACAAATTAGCTATAACCACTACTACTAGTACACTTCCCCTACACTTCCCCTAACTTTTTTTATTTTCTTAAAAGGAAAAGAAGGAAATAAAAAGAAACATAGAGAGTGGAAAAAAAGGAAAGGAAAACTGTTGTACAGATATGACAATCAACATGCGAGGCATTGAAGTAGGGGAAACAAAAGATTTTGTCTTGGGCCGTGGCTGAAAGCATAATAGACCGTTACGGGGACTTTAAATGTCCCGCATTATGTATCTACCATTCCTCACGCCATCTGATTATCATGGAGCCAACAACCACTCCATCCAAACCTTCAGCGCAAAATTCATCGCTATAATCCACATTCTTTTCTCGCGTCTTGTTCGACACTGAAATTTCTTTCAAAATCTCCTGTTTGCAGTGATTTGAAGACTTCTCAGACGATTGTTTTGTGCAGGATTTGCGTGATTTGAAGGCTTCTCAGAAGATTGGAAGATTGTTTTGTGCGGGATTTGCGTGATTGAAGAATGCATATAGCGGAGATTTTGAGCCAACATGCAGGCGGCACAGCGGCCAGTCTTATAGAGAAGATGGAGATGCAAGTGGCTCAAGTAGAGCAATTACTTCCCATGGTAAGTCCTGAAAATACTCAGAAATTCAGAGATTTTTTGATGCGTCTTGCACCTTGCAAAAACTTGATTACGGAAGAGCAGAAGTTACTGCTGTGGAAACTGAGCTACCGGCTGTGGAATTCTTGCGTGGACATGGCCAATACGATGCAAGCCGGCCAGCAATTTCATGAAGAACACGTCAAAATCCGTCAGGTAGCCAGTGATTTGCTTCTGGTAGCAGGAAAGATCGATGGAATTCCTTCCTGTTTGCTGAAGATTGCGACGTTCTTTCATAGAACGGGTGTACTTTGGCATAAAATTCAGAAATTTGAGGTTGCAGCTTCGTGCTTTGAGAAAGCTACTGAGCTCGTTTCGGAAGGTGAGGGTTCTTGTTGTGAAAGTGAAGAAGAGCGCAAGTTTTCGTTTGAGCTGCTTGTTGCGAGGGCTAAAACTGCGTGGGAAATGAAGCAGAGGACGCTCACGTGCACGCTGCTTGGCAGGGCCCAGGGTTTCTTGTTCGACGCTGCCGATCGCTACCGTGAGCTCGCGGAACAGTATTTGAATTATGGAAAATGTATGCTTGCTAAGTCGGAAGAAGGCGGTTGCAGCAGCAGTGAGCAGAGCGATTATGTGAAGTTTTTGAACCAAGCCTTTGAGATCTGCTCGGAAGCTCTTTTCAAGGGCATAGGGAAGCCAGAAGAAAGAGTTCTGGCAAAGAATTTGAAGCTAAAGACGCTTCGATATCTTGCCGCGGCTCATCTTCAGGTTGAAAATTTTGAAAGCGTTCTCAAATGTGTGGCTGTTCTGAGGGAGGAATCAGATCATCCGACAACGCCTTTTTTGTCTTTAAAGGCGTATATTGGTTTGGGGTTGCGAGAAGCGGCTGAGAAGGAGTTGAATGTTCTTCTCCTTCACGGAGGTGCGCCTGTCGACATTTGCATTTCCGCCGTCGAAATCGTCATTCAGTCGGGAAGTGGCGGTCTGGAGACTGCTCGCTCCGCATTTTTCCGACTCGTGGATCGGTTTCCATCCAGCAAAGAGCTTCCTCTCAGGGTTTTGGATAAGATTCTTCGCAATGTGTCTGCGGTAGATCAAAGTTATAAGGCTAAAGTAGCTTTGGCGCTTCAGATTGCGTGCGATGAGAAAACCGTCAGGTTGTTTACAGATTCAGAAGACGAAGGTTCTGCTGAAAAACGACGTTGCATACACGCTATTCTTTGGAACAGGTAAGGCATTATTCTTGACTTCTTTCTCTTAAAGTTTTCAGTCTGATATTTCCTGTACAAGCTCAAATGCCTCGAGTTTCTTCGTAAATATTTGCTTTCTAAACAAATATCTGCATTTTCCTTTACCGCTTCGCCCCGTATTTGGCATGTTATGTTAAGGATTGTTCACTGAGATAACGTTTTCCTTCCAAATTTTGAATGGACCTCACAATTCAGTTAATTATTTCCGTGCAAAGTGTAGCATTCTCAGATGAACAAAATTTTCTTGTACAAATTTAATCTGATTGCATGAATTTAATTTGATTTGTCGAAACTTAAATAAAAAGTTGCTTTCCTTAATTAATTTGTACGGCTATGATCCTCCATTTAAATGCTTGCCAGTAAACTGATTTCGTGAATTTATCCGATTTGTTGAAACTTAAATGAAAACTTGCTCTCCTTAAATAATTTGTACGATTTTATTCTACATTAAAATGTTTGCCAGTAAATCTGAGGATTCTCGATAAATACACATTTTCTTTCAATCTTTAAGCAGCTTTGCATCTGAATTTCGATACATTTTCTTTTAAGCGTTTAAGCAGCTTTGCTTTTGTATTTCGATAGTTCCAAACTTAAGAATTTAGCATTCTCAAACAAATATAGCGTTGTGCGGCAGTGGATCTGAATTCTTCAGGGCAAAGCTTTATGACACAAGTACTATACTGTTTGAAGGATCCATGCTCTATCTTCCCTTAGATGCAGAAAACAGTGCTTGCAGGGCGAAGTCCCTACGCGTGCTTTGCCTCTGTCATCTCGGTCTCTCACAATATGACCGCGCAAACGAATTCATCATGGAAGCAGAAAAGGTTCGTAATGATTTTTGTCCCTTACCGACTCTTTTCATGTAAAGAACGCCTCGTCTGCAAGCAAAACAGTCAATGGATATCATTTCTCATGTTTGCACCGCCTCTTGCAGATCGAAGCGACTGTAATCTGCCTTTTCCTTAAGGTGAATTTCCAAATGCACACATTTTATTTCAGCGTCTGCTATGTCCTTCGAAACAAGATCTGACTTTTATCCTGTTTTGGTCCATTTTAGTTAAAAATTTGTCTGCAACTGAAGGACGAAGCAGGCGCAATAAAACAGTTAGATAGAATGATTCGCTGTACAGACTTTGATGCTGAATATCTAACTTTAGCTTCACACGAAGCCATAGCTTGCAAATCCATCAGCGTAGCGACTTCTGCTTTGTCGAATTTGCTGAAATTATGTTCTTCTGGAAAGCAAATTTCATCAAAGGAAGTGGTCGTGGTGCGGAACATAATACTTCTTCATCTGGACGACCCGAATGCTCTCTCGGAAGTCCTAAAATACCTCAATTATGCTAAGAAGCGCATGCAGGAATTAGGGATAGAACAAATATTCGGTACCGGAATTACAGTGGAAAAGGAAATAAACTGGTTTGCCGGAAGTGCATGGAACTGCGGTCTTAAGGCGAGCAAATCAAACAACATAGACCTCGCCGCAGAGTTATTCGCCTGTGCTTCGGAATTTTATGGCGCACTTGAAGATTCGGTAGAAAATCTGAAAATGCTGTCGAAATCTTTAATACTGTCAATTGCTTCAATGCTTACTTCTCAGAAGAAAGACACCAAGAATCATTTAACAGAGGCGGTTGCGCATTTGGATAGAGCCCGAAAGGTATAAATCAAGCAGTTTCTCGAACTTCAAAATCCATTTGAATTTGATATTGTTCTTGGATTTAATTGTGTTTTAGTTTTTCATCAATATTTCATGATCTATTATGATAATGTTGTAGAATCAATTTACATTCTAAAGTTCCTTATTCACATTTGTATTCTGATGATAGTTTATAGAATGCGATCTGAAAGGTCAATGTAAAACTAAAACATAATTGAATCTAGAAGCAATGTCAAATTAAAAATCATAGATTATGAAAATCTTGTATCATTAATCTATCAATAATCTAAAATTTCACCAAGTTTGAAAATTGTGTTTTATTTTTTCATCATCGTTTCAGATCACATTTTATGATCCATCATCCAAATGCAAATGAGTATCAGAAGTTCACATTCTACAGCTCCTCGCACTCATTTCCATTCGAATAATAGATCACAGAGTATAATCTGAAACATTGATGAAAAACTAGAACGCAATTGAATTCAGAATAGATTATACAACTCTTATATTTATTTGAGTTTAGAAATTTAAATTTGATGCAGGTTCAGGCAAGCCTTGCAAGTAAGAGCGAGAAACCAGACGAGAGTTTGCAAATGTATAGTGCAGTTCTGGAGTTCGAATTAAGGGGATGCATGAGAGAGCACAAGCTACAGCTTCAAATTCTGAAGCAATGCACCACCATGAAGGGGTGCAAGCCAGAATTTTTGCTGAAAATGGGCTTCCATGCATGCCAAAGTGAAGGAAGCCCTGGTGAGTATGGCCACCTGGAGGTAGCCAGCACAGCACTAAATGCTTGTCTCCATATGGAGCTGAGCAGCCCCTTTCCGGATTACAAAATGGTGAGCTTGGTTATTCGCAAGCTCATTGGAATTGCAGATGCAAAGTGTGAGGAAGAAGAATGTTTGGGCTTGTATAAGCAGGCGCACCAGATAATAATTGGAATGAAGAGTGGGGAATACCCAACGGAAGAAGCCAAATGGTTGGTGTCGACAGCCTGGAATAGGTCTGGTCTTCATGTGAGATTCAATCGTCTGGATGAAGCAGAGAAATGGATGAGGATTGGTTTGGATTTGGTTAAACACGTTCCTTTCATGCACCAACGTTTTGCCTCCTCCATGGCTGACACCCTTGCTAAACTTGTCAACCCTGCAAGTACCTGACACCACAGTTGCCACACATTTGTTCTTGCTTGCTCGTTTTGTAACATTGAAAATATACTTAGATGATCTTCTCACGAAACTAAGATTGTCATCTTTCACAGGAACATCAACGGTGTACACTGAATCACGGTTGCCAAAGCTGAATCTTGATTTCATTAAAAGAAAGAAACTATGTGTGTACTTGTTATAATAGATTATTGCTTGTTCTACATGTTTTGGCATTATTCATGAAAGGCCATAATATCCATATCCATATTCTGGCGTAGATCTAATAAACGACTTAATTAAAAGGAGTCCACTTTTTTGAATTAGGGGTGAAAGAGGGGATTCTAGAAGGGGTTGTATTTCTTTTACAACAAAAATAATAAAATAATATGCAATAATATCAGATCAAAACAAAATATAAAGAAGCAAACAAAAGATCAAATGATTAGAGATCATTTAAAATGAACACATCTTCTTATTGTGTGTGAAAGTTTGTAGATAAGAACTTAAATCCTTCACCTTCATAATGACCTCATATTTTTCACCACTCATAATGCAAGTGAAAATTTGTAGATAAGAACTTAAATCCTTCACCTTCATAATGACCTCATATTTTTCACCACCCATAGTGCAAATTGAAGTGCCTTTCAAACATTTTCCTTATAGTCCTTGAATTTTTTAATAAGGGATTTTATGTTGTTCAAGGAGATAATGATCATGACCTTGCTAAAGTTAGTGATGTTTTGCATATTTCCTTTGATTTTCTCTATTTTCTTCCCAATTTCCCCCATTCTTTCTTTCCTAGAAATCAACTAATTCTCCATTCAAAGAAGCTCCTCTTTTTTATTTTATTCTTTGGAGAGTGTGATCTACATCCTATTTCTATTTAGCTCCACCTAGAACCACTTTAAGACTTTGTGGTGATTGTCTAGCTCCATATGAAACTCATTTGTCTTGACAACTAACAAATCAATTATAGAAGTATAAAAATGTAGAGTCAAAGGTGGGCATTAAATATTGAACACTTTTGGATGTGGGGGAGGGGGGTTGAATCAACATATAATAAAACTTAACCAATTATTACTTATTCATTCCACTCAACACATTTGTAGAAGTTTAAAAAAAAAAAAGAAAAATCATGCAACACACAAGAA
Organism: Thuja plicata; assembly: GCA_018584345.1. NCBI lineage: Eukaryota > Viridiplantae > Streptophyta > Pinopsida > Cupressales > Cupressaceae > Thuja > Thuja plicata. The sequence goes on from MU224265.1 coordinate 1,658,416, forward strand.
CACTTAGATTTTTACATGGAAAACCCAATGTGGGAAAAATCACGCTGAGATCCAACTCACTATATGAAAACTTATTGCAATAGTTTTAGGGTATAGGCCAAGGAAGCTCACTACTCTTGATTTGACTTGTAGGCTAAAGCACATAACCTTAGGGTAAGATACAAGGGACTTGGGGCTTGAAGATCACTTCTTCAAGGAAAGAGTCAATATGATATGATTACAATGAAATGTATTTGATGAACTACAATACAAAATGCATCCTCTGAAATGTTGATTATAGTTCTCTACCTCATATAACAAAAATTGAATTCATTGTTATGTTTCACAATATTCACTGCTCATCTGCACTTGCAAACCTTCACACTTATATCATACACCATACACGCTCACTTATCCAACACATCCTATCCAAAAAATTATTAGAACACAAACGCGCGCGCGCGCACACACACACACACACACATTCTACAACATTCAATCATATCAACTAGGTCAGCCTAATTAGATGAAATATGTAATATACAATCTATCGCCCAAGAGCTCAATCTCCAACCCTTGTAGATGGAAATCAAAACATGTACACCATCAAATCATGTTGGCACAAAATCCAAGTAAGGATATCAAAACTTTAGAATTGGTAAAGAAAGCCAACAAAAAAATCTCAATTCACCATGTGGACCTCCACAACACCTACGATGCGCAATATATCATCTCCTAGCATTAAAAAAAAAATATTTGAGAGCTATAATAAAAGACCATCAACAGTGGAGGAATGCAAGACATTCCAACAACATATATTTTTTCTCTATACAATCCAATACAAGGAACTTCACCAATTCACATGTAGAGGGTATTAGCAATTGAAACCTCAATTATAGCTTATTTATACATCCATAAAACATATAGCAGAATTGCAAGCAATCTTTCTACAATTCAAAATAATGCAGACCAAAATACTAAATCACCTTTTTAGAAAATTTGTCACCAATCTAATATAAGTACTTGGATATCACCTCAATATTCGAGAATAGACTTCAATCATCTCGATACTACATCTCTAAACATGTTTGACATTAATTACAACATTATATGACATATGCATATTATGAACAATCTTCCCCCTTTTCACTGATGGCAACACTTGTGCCATCTCTGCAACACTCCACCTTTGACATCAAGGACAAAGGGTATCATCTCTACAACACTTCTACTCTACAATTGTATCTATCTATGTGTCATCATAAATTTTACACCATTGTCTAATTCCATTCTTTCCTAGTACTCATTTTAGTGGGCTTCATTCCATTCCAGACATTATAGGACTTCATCATGCACTTAATTAAATAATTAATTAAAAAATACAAGTCCTCTCCTAATTCAATCTCATCAAAATCTTGTATGGGCCCTATATTATAGGTGTTGCCTTTAATTATTTTATATACTCAATAACTTCTTGCTAACCCAGACTCTATTTTACCATGTGCAACCTTCCATATTTCATCTTGATATCACAACTCAATTCCGCATTCAATTTTGCCTCTCCTTGACATTTTGGAGCCTTGATTCAAATTTGGGTCAACATTAGCGGGAGTAAGTCACCTCAGACAACTTGCTCCTGCCAATTCTGCCTCAAATTTAAAACATGCAATGGTTAGCTTATGTGAGTGGGAATTCTAAACTCATGTCGACTTGCTTTGAAAATTAAACACAAAAATGCTAGGAAGAGGTATAAAAGAAATTTTCTCCCCGCCTTTGTGACAAGGAAGAATTTGTGAAAATACTAGCTTTGTAATTTGAAGAATTCCTGTGAGGTGAAGTTCTACAAATTTGGAAAATCAGCAAGCATCAAGATCCCATTCTATTTTTCATCACCAACATGGAAACTTAAAAAGATGTTGGAGGATAATATGAGACTACCAACTAATGATTGTCTTGTGCCTCTCCCTTTGGGTGTGGTATGATTTCATGTTATTTTTATATGTTTCTACATACAAGCTTCAAATCTAGATTTTATTATTTTAATTTATGTAATCCATACACTTTTATTTTCAATATCATTCAGGGTGCTTATTCTAAGATGCTTGAGTAGATCACTGGTTACTTTTATGCATCTATTTCATAACAATCTTAGACACACTTAAGATTCAAGAGCACACACAATGCTTATTTTCATATCAACTATTTGTGGAGGTGAAAATCACTAAAATAAGGGGTTGACTAAGGGAAACCCCTATAGACACACACACACACACACACACACACACACACACACCATTTTTTTTAATAATTTTATGTATTTAGATATAGGTTTTGGAATATTATGTTAGAATAAAGCATCTTGATAGATTGTAACAGACCCAAATCCAAAATTTAAGCCTTAGATCTAGGGAGCGAGTAGTCTAGGGTGACATAGTCCCTAGAGTAGATTTCCTAGTAAAACCTAGTCCCTTCAAAAGAACCTCTGATTTCACAAGAAGCCTATTTAGATCCTTTGGAGCCTTGATTTGGAATTCCATCAAGCAATTCAGTGTCAAGAGCCACTCACCCTACCTGAGTGAGTCCACTCAAAATTAGTTCAAATTTTAGGCACAAGTGCACAATATTCTCTATTTTATTTTTGTATCTACTCTATGATTATCACTTTGTTATAAAAATCTGTGAAGATGGAAAAAGGGGATCTCCACCACTTTGTTGTGAAGGGTGAAAAAAGGGGATGTGTGCTTTAATGTTAATTCCCTTAATTCCCTTAAACCTACTTTACATTTAATTGAAGTTTGTATTGAAATGTGTATTAAGAGGAAAATAAGATGTTCCACTTTTATCCTCAAATGCACAAATGAAAGATCCA
>MU224265.1:1665568-1690080 GCA_018584345.1 Thuja plicata
GTGAACCCCCCCCATAATGCTGAACTGGGAGAGGTGACAGGAACACTGAAATGCAGTACCAAAAACAACTGCAGAAGAAGAACCAGGAACACCAAGTGCAACAGAGGTACAAACACAGGATAAAGGGTGGTATCATTGACATAGACTACATGGGATAATGTCGTGGAAGGTATGATCACTTGACAAGAGTGGATGCGCCTAAGGCATATGCATCATAATCCCCCCATGGCACTTTATAACACAGTGCGGGTACAAAAACCGAACCAGGTGTGCAAGATCCCAAGAAAGAAGAAGAGGGAACTTTATCTCAGTGCATTTACAGAATAAAGATACATCAGAAAGAGCATGCAAGCTCAAAAGTCAGAAAGAAGAGTGCACTAAGAAACCAGAAGAAGAGATCCCCGGACCTGTAGAACCAAGCACACCACCAGAGGGCATAAACTGCATAACTCGGAGGAGTGAAAACCCAGAGCAGAATCTGGAAGAAATACCTCTGCCACTGAAAAGTACATAGAATCAGCTTTCCGACGATATCTTGTTTGCCGAAAAAGGAGTCCGGATGAGCCAGATATGACTCCCGGAAGGCAAAACAGGACATCGGACTTCAACAGCAAAAATCACTGTCGAAATGGTGGAACCAAAACCTCTAACCCCCACCATCGGAAATTTCTCAGAAAGAGCTTTCCGACGGTATATGGAAGTCAGAAAAATACCCCCGTATGCTCCCTATAGAGAGAAAAAAATCCCAGTACCCCTAAAAATGCCAAAAAAGGCTACATAAGAGCCCCAGGGGCTAAAAAAAATGAGCCCCCGGGCGCATGGAGAGCGCCGGGGGCTAAATCCGGGCACCTGGTCACCAATGTGACCACCCGCTAGCGCCAAAGGGCCCATGGGGCTAACAACAGAGCCACCGGTGGCGGAACTGGCCGCAGCGACGGCGGGGTGGTAGAATGCCGGCGGAGCGGCGGGGCCGGCGGGGCCAGGGGCCGCAGGGGCGGCGGTGCCAGGGGCCGCGGGGGCGGCGGTGCAGGGTGGGTGGCGGAGGAGCCGCTGAGGCGGCATGTAGAGGCCGCGAGAAGCACGGTGGAGGCCGCTGGGGATGCCGCGGTGGCGGGGGCCGCTGTAGAGCGGCGGAGACACCTGTGGGTGTGGAGAACCCGCAGTCGGGGGCCGGGCCGCGGTGGTGCGGTGGCGGCGCCCCACAAATAACATTGGCAGTGAAATATTAAATCAAAAAAACTATTAAAACAATAGTTTTTTTTTTATTTTTTTTAATGTTTCTCATCCGTACGGCCCTCGGGAGGGCAAGAAATTTTTTCCAGAGCCCCGGTGTCCAAAATGGACAAACCTTATATGGTTTCTAGGGTTTTTGGGCCTTCTAGACGCAATGGTGGTGTCCGTTTGGGCTCAAAGTACCTCCAAAAACAAAGAACCCCCAGAATCACTAAGAGAAGCCGAAAAAGCTTCTGAAACCCTCAAACCCTCGAAGCTTCAATAAACTACGAACAACCGACAGCAAGATGGCTCTGATACCATGTTGAGATTGATGAATATCAATCTACCCAAGAACCCTGCATGCAAAACTGCTATGAGAATGAAGACAGAAGATAGAAGAAACAGAAGCTATGGTGGTCGATAGGCCAGAGAATGAAAAAGTATGTTGACAGAAATTATCTTCTATATTCAACAATAAATGATTTACAAACTCCTTAAGAATTACAAAGCGGACAATCCTTATAAAGGATTTCAAAACCCTAAAAGGGGAACTAACAGAAATAGAAACTACCTAAGGTTAGCTTAAGCAAACTAGAGTGAATAGGGAAGTTACTAATTAGATCATAATGATTTAAATTAGTAACCCCGATAGACTATTACTCTAACATATACCATGCATATTTTGTTTAGGAGACACATGAATCGGGTTTGTAATGCCATGTTCATTAACACCAAGCCCTAAACCCTTGTAACCTTGTTTATCAACCATAGTATATCCGGTAGTATATCTATCTTGCAAAGCTTCTATAGGATGTGATTGATTATTGTGTTCATGAGAAAATGTTGTGTAAGGTGGAATGATGGTTTTAGGAGAAGTTTCTTTGGATTTTCCTTTAATATCATCATGGACCGGATAAGAAGGGGAAGGTAAATCTAGGAATTCTTGCATATCCTCATCTTGTACCATAGTTTGAGCCTCAACAAAAGTGTGAGAAGAAATAGGGATGGAAGATGGAAGAATAGGAGTAGGAGTATTAGGAATTGGATTAGGAAGGTTAGGAGGAAGATTAGGCAATGGTGTATTATCTACCAAATTCTTCACATAATCCAAAAGAGTAATGAGTCCATTACACAAATCCTTAATAAAAGTTTTAAAAGTAGGGGGACTAGTATTGGTCAATCTCATAATGGCATAAGCAAGCGTACCATGAAGAGTGATGAATGTAATAAAATGGAGAATAGTCTCATACACATCATAAGTACTATAAATAGATGCTAAGAGAAGAATAATGAGAAAAATAGCCATACACCAAAAGATCTTCATAATGAACAAAATGCAAGAAGTGTTTTTGTATTTTTATGACGATTTATTTAAATTTAAATTTTTGTATTTTAAGATGCAAGTTTTAATCTAAGATGTAAATCTAACACCAAAGAGAAGGAGTTGTCTATCACGGGTTCACCAAAATGAGAAGATGGAAAAAGGGGATCTCCACCACTTTGTTGTGAAGGGTGAAAAAAGGGGATGTGTGTTTTAATGTTAATTCCCTTAAACCTACTTTACATTTAATTGAAGTTTGTATTAAAATGTGTATTAAGAGGAAAATAAGATGTTCCACTTTTATCCTCAAATGCACAAATGAAAGATCCAAGTTGATCAACCCAAAAGTGGGATTAATGCACAAATGAATCAACCATTTGGAAATGAAAACAAAGAGGGAGATCTTAAATTATGTTAATTGACAATGTAGATATGATAGATTATAATAATTGAAAAGGATGAGAAGAAAAACCAACCTTAAAGTATTGCAGATCTAGAAAATGTTGTTTTCTGAGGTCTGTAGACTGTTTCTGGAAAATCCAAAGGATGACCCAGAACAGAAATGCAGAGACGAACAAAACCCATAAATCCTTTTCTGATACGACACTGTCTTGTGAAAAAGGTCGACCTTGACCCACAAATGTCACTCCTGACCCAATAATCTTGACCCTGACCTGCACAGCCTCGATAGAAAATCTGTTCGTAGAGCCCGAAAGAAAGCTAAAAAGGGTATTTAGATCTGAGTCCAAATCCGCAGTCCCGAACCTATACCTGCAAGAAAAAGAGGCTTTTTTTTTGTGGGGGAGGGGTTTGCCTTAGTCAAACCCTGATTTAGGAATTAACCTTGAAATCAATAAAGTATAGAATGCTAGAAAGTAGTAGAATTGAATCTAAGAATGAAGCTATGATATTGACTAGATATGCAATTGTAATTCAAATGTAATAAGTATGTAAATATGAAAGCTTGGACTCAATAGAAACCATAAACCTCCATAATAGTATGCTTGGAATCCACCTTGAAGAATTAATGAGAGAGTCTTGAGGATGCACAAAGGATCTTGAAGGAAGATCACACCACCATGATGGCTAGATCTAGGGTTTGAATGATGAATCCTGAAGGCTTGAACCAAATCCCTTCAAAGGCTTGAAAACTTGAATCCTTGATCTTCAATATAGAACTTGGATGCTTGAACTCCTTGCTTGGTGATGCTTAATTCTTGTCACTTTAGGATTGCTTTGATCACTTGATAACACTTATTTTCACTTGATGATCGTTAGAGAAAATGAGAGGAGAAGGCTTCCTTTTATATGAAAATAGGGCACAATCCTCTAAGGAGGCCTACATAGGAGAATTAAAATCCTAATTAAACCCTTACCCTTAGAAGAGGACCTATGTTAAATATAATTTAGGAATCACCGCTTCGGAACTCGAAACAGCCGACCTAGAAGCGGGAAATAACTTTTTGCAAAGACCAACATCCAGAAACTGTGGGACCCTGAGATTTGAACCCTGGGTCAAGGTCAAGGTTGATCTTGACCTAGGTCAGGGTTGAGGTCAACCTTGACCTAGGTTAGGGTTGAGGTTGACATAGACCTAAAATTTTGGCCTTGACCCTGAGGTCAAAGACCTCAGATCTGCAGTCCAGGATACCAAAAAATGGATGGAAAGAAGTGGAAAGAGAGGCAGAACAGGGGGAAATCCAGGTCAAAGTCAGGAACCCATTCAAGGTGCTTGATATGACCCCAAACCACTTACTTGGATGGCTAAACCAGTCTACCATGGAAGTGCTTCCATTTTCTGACTATACAAAATCATTTTCAAATTTAAGCTTAAATCCATAACCTTTCAATCTTTCATTTCTAATCAACAAAGGAATAGAAACCCTAAGAGTATTGATACTAAATTGGGTATCTTGGACAAAGATTTGTTCAATAATACATATCTCTATTGAAATGTTGTCATTGATGTCATGATTTTTCTTGGAAAAATGATCTCTAACAGTTTTGACAGAATGTGCATCTGAGTTTTTGTCTACAATTCGTCCATGATGTCAGATATCACTCTATGGCTCAACAGTAAGTATATCAATGGTGAAAGGACTAATATATTCAATATTTCACATGATAAGATTAAATGGCATGGGAACAATAAGGTTTGTAATCTCTATCTAGTAGATACTCTATTTCTCCGGTACAAAACAAGTTACTCAAGAGGTCTGCAATTTGTCAGATGTCTATATTTTGTCTTGCAATTTTGGGGCATGATTAAGGATTGGATGTAGTGTGTGGGTTCTAGTTAGTGTCAATTTTTATTATTTTTCATTGCTAACTTATCTATATATAATATGTTAGAAAGCATTCTTTGGAGATAACATGTAAAGCATTTTGGGGTTGACTTATTTTTTGGAATAAAGTGTGTGGAGTCGATCTGATGTATGCATATACTGGTATACCTAGATGATATATTTCTTTTGGTAATATGATGATATGTGAAATAAGAACAAAATTTATGGCTTTGATCAAATGCAAAGTGCAGATTAATAGTTTAGAATCAGATGAATTGTTCATATTCTGTATACTGAGCCTCAATGGAATTGCAATTCATGCATATATAAGATGAATTATAATATTTAAAAAATCTTATATTTTTGGGAAGTGAGACCTTCAACAATGAGCCTTATTTGGGTAGTGATCCCTCCACCAGTGAGCCATGTTGTGAGCATCATTGTAATATTTTGTAATCAGTTGTAAGATATTGAGAGTTAACCCTCTTTGTGGTTTTTCCCTTACGAGTTCCCACATAAAAATATTGGTTTTGTGTTGTGTATTGCTACTTATCTTTTCCTTTATTTAATATAATTAATTATGTTATGTGGCTTGTTGTTTAAAGATTTAAAAGGTTTAAAAGTATTAATGATTCAGCCCCCCTCTCTCTCTTAGTATTCTATTACTCCTTGACTTAAAAAAATGGATCCAATTCATAAGCTTCAACTATGAGATGCTATTCATGCACCTGCCAAAAAGAATTGATTGAAAATGAGAAAAATAATGACAAGATGTTAGAAGAAGCTATTGAAGTACTACATAGTTTCACACTCAAAACCAACATTGGTCCATCACTCTTAGATACAAAAAAATTCAAATTGTTAATAAATTATTTTGAATTTATTCTTCTAGTCTTAGGGATGAGTACTCAAGGAAATAAGAAAAAGATAATGAAAATAGATTGACTAATCTTATAGGAAATGTTTTCTTGCACATAAAATATTTCTTGAATTGGTTTCTAAAGGAAATGTTTGACTTAAAGATGATAAAGTTCTATATCTATACAACTTGTAGTGGCATGAGGCCACCAAAAGTATAAGGTAGGAGATAGACTTTGTTGAGTGTCAAATCAATGCACTATATCATAAATTTGATCTAGAACTCGACCTGGCTGGATCCACAAGAACCAACATTAAAGAGTTGCACAAAATACTCTTTGAGCTGTATCAACATAGTGAAAACATTGTATTACCTCTAGGACATCTAAGGGATTTGATAAATGAGAATTCATCTCTGGTTTCATGTGCTCTTCTTAAAGCACAATAGACTAATCAAGTCAATCCGGTTCCTACCACCATTGAACAAGGAGAAATCACATTGAAAATATTGAATATTTGAATAGATATCTTGTAGATATAGTACAAGCATGGGATAGTAATAAGGATTCTTGGTAAACACATTTGCAGAAGGTTCAAGGATCAACATCCTCCATTTGACAAATTTGACTTGTAAAAGTATGTAAATTTCTACTTGTATAGAATCTTTTTTGCATTTTACTTAGGGGAGCATTATATTCAGTTTACATCAGCATTACACTTATTTTTGTATGCACATTATGGTGACAGTTTTGTGTATGTTTCCCTTAATGAAAAAGGGGAGAATGTTGGAATGTTGGAATGTTGTCATTGATTTCATGATTTTTCTTGGCAACATGAGCTCTAAGAGTTTTGACAAACTGTGCATTTGAGTTTTGGTCTGCACTCCTCCATGATGTCAGATATTTATCTACCATTTTTGCATGATCAAATTTATATGCCATGGAAGCTATAAGGTTTAGAGGCTCTATTTAGCATATACTTTATTTTTCCAGTATAGAAAATGTTACTCAAGAGGTCCACAATTTATCAGATGTCTATATTTTTTCTTTCTACTTTTGGGGCATTAAATTAAGGATTAGATGTAGTGTATGGGTTCTAGTTAATGTCAAATTTTATTATGACCTCACCAAATTATCTAGATATAATGTGGAAAGCATTCTTGGGAGATAATGTGTAAAGCGTGGAAGAATTTTAATTATAATATGAACTATATAATTAAATTAAAGAACTTAATTATATAGTACATGAATTTAGGAACTAATTAATTAAATAGATGGTATTTAATTAATAAAACTCCTTGACCAATTTTAGGTGTATATATTTTTCCCCTCTTTGAATCAATGTGCGTGCAATTCATTGGTTCAAACAAAATTCAAGTTAACTTCCCCTGATTGCAATTCAGTGATATGGTGTGAAACTCAATAGGATGCCCCAGGTTAGTTCCAGATCAATTTGTTCATGCAGATACATTCATTTGATGTGACAGATTTTATCTATGCCCTTGTTGATTTTGATGCAGTCACAATCAAAGTTTCCCCATTGGAGATGGTCCAACCATGCAGCAAGAGTCAACACAACCAAAAAATTAAACACAAGATCATTAAGATCTCAATAATGAAAAGCCAACATCCCTCGAAAGATTTCTTATTATCCAGAATCAAAGATTTACATCATACATGCCCAGCAAAATACCAGCTTGCATTCCAAGCTTACACGACTTCTTACAATTGGAAATCTAGATCCATGTTGTATTCCAAGCTACTAAATTACTCTACCCCCTCACCTACTAACTAAGGACCCAAGACTACAAATATATACAAGATCGCAAGTCACAAGTTGGCCATAAAAGATCACATTCTCCAAGAAGAAGAAAAATATTAAAACATATAGGTCAGGACCTAAATCCATAAGAACGCCTCCAAATAGATATGGAATAAAGTGTGATCACACAAGGAGGTCAGCCTCGAGCATAAGATCATTTAACAATGCGCCAATCAACATCGTCAATCGTGAAACTCCATCGCAAGACAAATCATACCAACCTGGTCATTAGAATAGGAAGAACAATATAGGACTTGACAAATCTTAGGATATCTTCTCCAAGAAAGAATGAAACATGATGTGAATCTAGACAATGGTTCTTCATGATGTCTAAAACACACAAACAGGATCCCATAAGAAAATGAGCCAAATGGACCGATCACTACCTCAAACATAGAAACTACCCAACTGGAATAGAACAAAAAATAAATAAAAGAGAAATATTTTTGGGTGATGAAAGATTGCCAATGACCCAAGGATGCTCTTGCATCAGATTCTTGATCTCTGTAAGTTCCAATTTTAAAATTGACCAAACACTGTTCTTTCACCTCCACCATGTGATCATCTAAAAAGAACTTATCCCATAAGGACAAGGATGTTTAAGCTTCTTCAATCCAGAATTCTACACCATCTCTTTTGAGACTAAATTATCAGTCCATAACAACCTTACAATATTTACCTCCTGATTTGCAAATAGTGCTAAAAAAAAATTCTCCTTTGTATAGGTTCAACTTCTTTCTTACTCAACATGACTCTCCTAAGAATAGGAGATTCTCCTATCTTAGGTTATACCATATTTCCTTAAGTTCATTAGTAGATTGCTCCTCATATGCCACAAGATTTTTTTTTCCCATGGTTCTTACTAGATCCTTCAAAACATTGAAAATCCCTATGTCCTATCCCACCACACTTGAAACAAGTACCTTTTAATTCTCTACTACTATTCCCTCTTCTAGGTATTCTATGATCAGGTTCAACTTCAATGCTTTGATTCTCTTTGCCATTTCTACTAGCTTGCTTCTCCCTTCCTCTAGGGTTACTTTATCTTCTCTTCAACTTACTGATAGGGAGACTCCTAGCTACCTCCTGAGTTATCTTGAACTAAACTTAGGTCACTCCTAGGACCTCTTAGGGTTTCCTCAATCCACCCTCTAACACCTTGAAAGAACCACTTATTTCCCTTCTCCAAGAATCTTCCTATCTTGTTAGGTTCTCATCTTTCTTCACCATAAGAACACTTCCTCATATGTATTCTCTAAGCCCTAACCACAAGTTTGTATTTCAGGAGGTTAGGGGCTTCATTTAACTGCATTCATGACTCTAAAATTGGGTCTTAACATTCCAAGTTCAATCCTTTCTCCATCGATCCCTAGTTTCCTATCTTTTAGGCCTTGTAGCCTTTTTCACCAATTAGGCCTCCTACAATTTAGGAATTTGCATTTTCAGGTGAAACTTCTCAAAGATCCCCCAAATGTGTTTTGGTAGTTCAAACATATGATACTAGACCTCCAATATTTTCTTGGTCTTAGGTCCCAACTCTGTCCATACACCCTGTTTCAGAAATAGGGCTTTTTGTTCAGTTTTAGACCAGTCTTTGGTCTTTGGCTTCAAAAATTGGCAAGATGATTTCTTGGGCACTCCTCCTTTTTCTTGAGTACCTTCACAACACATACCATCACATCCATGGCCTTCTTGGCTCATGAACTCATTCCCCCTGCATTTTCTAAACACATCTTCATAGTCTTCCTAACCGGGCTTCATTCATAGCTTGCCTAGGGAAAGACCTTAAAAATAGGTGCACACACTTTCAAAGCTCCACCTTGTGGATTCTTGAAGCTCAATTAACCTAGTATCCATCCCCAAGATTTCGTACAGAACCAACGGTGGGAAATGGAGTTAGGTCCACATCTTTGAAACACTGTCAAAACTGGACAGAAAACTGTACAAACACAAAGAATCTACAAAATGCAAAGGAAATGTAACTACACAAAAAACTAACAACTTAGAACACACTACCACATGCCTAAAAATGATCTTCAATGGTTACAATTCAGAAACTAATCCATGCAACCATAAAAATAGGCACTGTTCCTTCAATTTGCTATTTTGGCATTCAAAAATTGCTTGGCTCAAAAACTCAATTCCATACAAATGACTTCCAACCCTTAAAATTAGGGTTTTCCTTCCTTATATCTACTCACCACATGTTTCTTACTCCTTGGATGGTCTTAATCCATCTTAAACACCGAAATCCTTAAGACAACCAAAATGTTGTCAGCAACTTTTGAAAAGTTACTAATGTTGCATAGCAACATTTTTACATCTTTTGCAAATTTGCACTTTCCAAGTGTTTTAACACTAATCTGACCTATCTAACCTTAGTTAAACCTTTTAGGGCATCATAGGACCCTAAAGACATGAAAAAAATCAACTTGTCACTTGACAACATTATCAAGTACAGTGCATTTAGTGAGCCAATTTAAAGTACTTCAACCTAGCAAAGAGCACAAACTAAGAACTACCTCACACCACACTTGGTCCACATGACCTTATCTAATTACAGTGCCCTTCAAGAGGTTCTTTGAAAATTTCTCACACCAAAATCAACATGAGATAACCAACTGACTAGCTTCTCAAGGGTCTGCACCATACTGCCAAGGCTAAGAATTTAAGTCACCTCTAGGGACAGGAGCTTAGGATAAACTCCCTGCTTCTTGAATTCATTCTTAGCTACCCAAGTAGCTTCAGCCTCTAACTTTCCTTCCCACTGAATGAGATGCTCCATGTAAGTTCCTTGCCTGGTCTTTTTCTTCACTCTAGAGTCTAAAATCTTCACAGCCACTGGTTTAGGTGCATGGTAAATCTGAACATCTTGTGTTATTCCTTTACTTTTTGACAGTGATTTAGTTAATACTGGTGTAGGTCCTTTATAATGTACTAAATCCTTCACATTAAAAATAGGAGACATTGCGAAGTCTGATGGCAAGTCTATTTTATAGGCATTTTGTCCATACTTTGCAATAATCTTACAAGGACCTATCCTCCTCATTTGAAGTTTGGTGGGGATTCCCTTTTGCAACCTGGATTTGTCAAGATGTATCATCACAAGATCACCCACAGCAAATTGAATATCTCTCCTCCCTTCATCAACTTTGGCTTTCAGTTTTTGTGTAGCCTCTTGGAGTTAATTCTTCACTTGGTCATGAACCTCCTTCATTGATTGAGTGAAGTCCTCTAAATATGCACTCCTACCTTCTTCATTTTCCAAGTGTCTTAACTCCAACACACCTCTAGGGTGTAGCCCATAAACTATTTCAAAGGGGCTTTTGCCTATTGTCCTATTAACACTGTCATTGTAGGCTTATTCTGCCTGTGGTAACAACTGATCCCACATCACTCCATACTCCTTTGTCAAGCATCTAAGGAGATTACCTAGTGCTCTGTTAATAAATTCAGTCTGACCATCAGTTTGGGGATGGTAGGCTGACCCAAATGATAGGTTGGTTCCTAACCTTGTCCACAAGGTCTTCCAAAAATGACCCATAAATTTTACATCTCTGTCAGATACTATGCTTAGGAGAAAGCCATGAATCCGTACCACCTCTTTAAAGAACAAATGTGCAATATGACTGGCATCATGGGTGGTTTTGCAAGCAATGAAGTGGCTCATCTTGCTAAACCTATCTACCACCACAAATATACTATCCAAACTAGTCTTGGTTCTAGGAAACCCAACCACAAAATCCATACTAATACATTCCCAAGGCCTATTAGGAATGGGTAGGGGTTGATACAAACCTACATTAGATGAGGTACCCTTAGCTTTTTGACAAACCAAGCATTGCTCTACATACTTCCTGATGTCCTTCTGCATCTTAGGCCAATAATAGAACCTTTGCACTAGTTCTAGTGTTTTGTTTAGGTCAAAATGCCCACTTAAACTCTCATTGTGCTTCTCTTAGATAACATTCTCCCTCATAGATCCCTTAGGAATACATAACTATCCTCCTCTAAACAGGAGATCATTCTGAATATTATAGTCTACAAATTGACTATGGAAATGGTTTTTGAAGTCTTTGCATACCTTGCATGCTTCCAAGAAGTGTTCATCTCCTTCATAAAGCTCCTTGAAGCTCTCTAAGCCTATACTTTGTAGTTGTACCTCTTGGACTGTCAAAAGTCTCCTACTTAAAGAATCAACCACCTTATTCAACTGCCCTTTCTTATGTTTGATAGTGAAGGTATAGGCCTACAAATATTCCATCCATTTGAGATGTCTATTGCTCAAATTCTCCTGAGAATTGATAAAACTCAAAGCTTTGTTGTCAGTATAAACCACAAATTCTTTTGGTAACAAATAGTGCCTCCACTTCCTCAAGGATTGAACCAATGCATATAACTCTAGATCATAAGAAGAATACCTCTTCTTAGCCTCATTCAAATTTTCACTATAGAATGCCACTGACCTATTCTCTTCATTCAATAATGCCCCAACAGCTATACCACTTGCATCACATTCAAGGGTGAATAACTTATCAAAGTTTGGAAAAACCAAAATAGGTTGTGTAGCCACTCTCTTTTTCAACCACTCAAAAACTTTACCAGCCTCTGGAGTTCATTTGAACTTAGTTTTCACTCCACCTTTAATTGTATCTAAGACTGGTGCACATATCTCACTAAAACCTCTAATGAACTTCCTATAAAATTGGGGAAGTCCATGGAAAATCCTTACCTCAGTGCTGCATGTAGGGGTAGGCTAGCTTAGTATTGCTTCAACTTTGCTAGGATCCATCTTCAAGGTTCCTTGAGACACCACAAAACTAAGATAGATCAGCTCTTGCTTCATAAATTCACACTTTTCCAAATTAATGGACAACTTCTCCTCATGAAGTTTCTTCATCACAATCTACAAATGTTGGAGGTGTTCCTCCTTGGTCTTCCTAAAAATTAGGATATCATCAAGGTACACAACTACAAATCTGCCTATGTAGTCCTTCAACACTTCATTCATCAACCTCATAAAGGGTCTTGGAGTATTTCTAAGTCCAAAGGGCATTACCAACCATTCATAGAGCCCTTTTATGGTCTTGAATGTTTTTTTCCATTCATCTCCCTCCTTAATTTTGATTTGATGGTACCCACTCTTCAAATCCAACTTGGTGTAGTACCTTGCTCCTCCCAAATAATCCATAAGATCTTCAATCCTAGGAATGGGAAATCTGTACCTTATAGTGATCTTATTAATTTCCCTTGAATCAATACAAAGCCTCCATTTACCTCCCTTCTTTGATACTAGAACCACTGGCACCACACATGGGCTAATGCTTTGTCTGATTAGGCCTTGGTCCAAAATTTCTTGGACTTAACTAGCTATCTCCTTATTTTGGTTAGGAGTCACCTTGTATGCAGCTTTATTTGGTAGAGATGCTCCTAGTATAAAGTTAATCTGATGACTTATGGCTCTAGGAGGTGGTAACATTGCAGGTGACCCATCACTAACTATGTCCTTAAACTCCTTCAATAACTCCTGCACTTCCTTTGGTAATGGTGCTTGTTCCACCTTCTTCTCTTCACTAGGCTTAATCATGATAGCATAGCATGTTCCTTCCCCACTCTTTACTACCTGCATGTACTCTTTATCTCCTTGTAATAAGACATTAGGTCTTGCTGATGTAGATCCCTCATCATCCATGAGTGACTGAATTCTATATGTGACCCCATCTTTCTCGAAAGAGTAAGAGTTCTTCTCTCCATCATGTATTGTCTTCCTATCAAACTGCCATGGCCTACCTAAGAGTAGGTGGCATGCATCCATTGGGAGTATATCACACAAGATTATGAACACATATTTTCCTATTGAAAAATCAACCCATGCTTGCTCATTTACAAGAACATGCAGTCCCTTATTCAACCATGTAACTCTATAAGGGTTTGTATGAGGTATCTTGGTTAATCCTAGTTTGCTGACTGCCTCCTCCGAGATGATGTTATCAGTAGACCATGAGTCTATGATCATCCTACAAAATTTTCCATGTATTTTGCACTTCACTCTGAAAAGTGCCCTCCTTTGTTTAGCTTCTTCTTTGACAGGCTCCTTAATGAGAATCCTCCTAATCATTAGATTCTCCCCTCTCTAAATCAAGGTTAATTTTAGGATATTTAACAATGTTAGTCTTTTCTTGGGAAATCTAGTTTACCCTCTTTTCACCATGTGAACTAGAAGCCTTCTCAGGGCATCTATAGGATGGATGGCCTAGTTGATTACAATGAAAACATTTCATATTTGCAAAGTGTGAGGCTCTTCCTGAACCTCCAAATCTACCTCTTCCTCCACCTTGGAATCCTCTGCCTCTACTCATACTTCCTCTTCCACTGGTCTCATTGACTATCTTAGACTATTTGGATTCTCCTTGAGATCTATATTCACTGCCTCTGCCTGCAAAGCTACCTCTATGTCCCCTATTTTATTTTCCTCTGCCTCTTCCCCTTGAAGTGTGATCATGTTTCCTCTTTCTTTTCTCTTCTATCTTTAAAACCATTTGATAGCATTATCTCACACTTGTTAGGGTATTGAGACTCATCTCTTCTTGGATAGACCATTTTAGTCCATTATGAAATCTAGCCAATCTGATAGACTCATCGTCCACTATCTTTGACCTTAAGCACAAATTTTGGAACCCTTTAGTATATGCTTGAACATCTAGGTCCTTCTGTCTGAGGTTTTCTCACCTTCTATGCATCTGCACCTCATAGTGATCAGGTAGATAAGTCTATTTTAGCTTAGCTAACATTCTCTTCCATGTAACAATAGGGTTCTTGCCCTCTTTCTCTCTCTCAGTCTAAACATACTTCCACCTGGTAAGTGGTGGTCCTCTCAACCTAGACTTATCCACCTTTAACTTTTGAGCATCTGTCACGCCATCACATTCAAAGTGATTCTCAAGACTATCTATCCAGTCCATGACTAGATCAACATCTATTTGTCCACTAAAAAGTGGCACACCCTCCAAATATTTTCCACTTAAGGCCTTGAGTGCCTTCAAGAAGGATTCCTCTGGCAAGATAAGGTTAGGAGTAGGTTCTTCTTCCTCTAAGTCCAACTCCTTCTCCTTAGCTTCTTTTTCTTCTTTTTGGTCTACCTTGTCCTTCACTCTATCTGCCTTGTCTTGGACTTCTCCAAAGAGTTTCTCTAATTGACTCAATCTTTCTCTTAGCAGTCTATTTTCCTCTTCTTGTTCTTCAACGTTCTTGGAAAATTTAGCATTGGTCACCATCTTGCTATATGAACTTGATTCTTCACTTAACTCTTTGGTCTGCAACATCCACTAGCTGTAGCACTTCTTATCCCAAATCTTGAACCTGTGCTCTCATACCACTCTGATAGGGAGACTCCTAGCTACCTCCTAATTTATCTTGAACTCAACTTAGGTCACTCCTAGGACCTCTTAGGGTTTTCTCAATCCACCCTCTAACACCTTGAAAGAATCTCTTCTTTCCCTTCTCCAAGAATCTTCCTATCTTGTTAGGTTCTCATCTTTCTTCACCACAAGAACACTTCCTCATCTGTATTCTCTAATCCCCAATCACATGTTTGTATTGCACAAGGTTAGGGGATTCATTTAACTCCATTCATGACTCCAAAATTGGGTCTTAACTTTCCAAGTTCAATCCTTTCTCCATTGATTCCTAGTTTCCTATCTTTTAGGCCTTGTAGCCTTTTTCACCAATTAGGCCTCCTACAATTTAGGAATTTGCATTTTCAGGTGAAACTTCTCAAAGATCCCCCAAATGTGTTTTGGTAGTTCAAACATATGATACTATACCTCCAATATTTTCTTGGTCTTAGGTCTCAACTCTGTCTGTACACCCTATTTCAGAAATAGGGCTTTTTGTTCAGTTTTAGACCAGTCTTTGGTCTTTGGATTCAAAACTTGGAAAGATGATTTCTTGGGCACTCCTCCTTGTTATTTAGTACCTGCACAACACATACCATCACATCCATGGCCTTCTTGGCTCATGAACTCATTCCACCTGCATTTTCTAAACACATCTTCATAGTCTTCTTAACCGGGCTTCATTCATAGCTTGCCTAGGGAAAGACCTTAAAAATAGGTGCACACACTTTCAAAGCTCCACCTTGTGGATTATTGAATCTCAATTAACCTAGTATCCATCCCCAAGATTATGTATAGAACCAATGGTGGGAAATGGAGTTAGGTCCACATCTTTGAAACACTGTTAAAACTGGACAGAAAACTATACAAACACAAAGAATCTACAAAATGCAAAGGAAATGTAACTACACAACAAACTAACAACTTAGAACACACTACCACATGCCTAAAAATGATCTTCAATGGTTACAATTCAGAAACTAATCCATGCAACCATAAAAATAAGCATTGTTCCTTCAATTTGCTATTCTGGCATTCAAAAATTGCTTGGCTCAAAAACTCAATTCCATACAAATGACTTCCAACCCTTCAAATTAGGGTTTTCCTTCCTTATATCTACTCACCACATGTTTCTAACTCCTTGGATGGTATTAATCCATCTTAAACACCAAAATCCTTAAGACAACCAAAATGTTGTCAGCAACTTTTGAAAAGTTGCTAATGTTGCATAGCAACATTTTTACATCTTTTGAAAATTTGCACTTTCCAAGTGTTTTAACACTAATATGACCTATCTAACCTTATTTAAACCTTTTAGGGCATCATAGGAACCTAAAGACATGAAAAACATCAACTTTTCACTTGACAACATTATCAAGTATAGTGCATTTAATGACCCAATTTGAAGTACTTTAACCTAGCAAAGAGCACAAACTAAGAACTACCTCACACCACACTTGGTCCACATGACCTTATCTAATTACAGATCCCTTCAAGAGGGTCTTTGAAATTTTATCACACCAAAATCAACATGAGATAACCAACTGACTGGCTTCTCAGTGGTGCTCCTGCACTACTTACCTTTTGACTTTAATGCATATTGATAAGAATCCTCAACTGTACTAATCCTTAACATACTCAATTTATCTAGAATATTAAATCTCAAACCATTAACATACCTATCCACCTTCTCCTTAGATAATTCTCAGTGTCCAGATCTGATAGTCATCTTATAGAATTCTTCGGTTTGTTCTTTCACACTCATGTCTTTATGCTTCAAGTTTTGCAACTTATTGAAAAAATCTGATTAATAATCCTTAGGGATGAATTTATCTTTTAATGTAGCAACCATCGCCCTCCATCTAGTGATTTTTTGTTCACCATTCTCCTCTCTATCTTTCTACAATTCTTTCCACCATAAGGCAGCATGAACCTTCAACTTACTCTGTGCTAACCTAACCCTCTATGGACCTATCAAATCCCCAGGATGCAAAGAACCAATAAAAGTAGAAACATCCATTCTATGACTTTTACTTACTTTTTCCATAGCCCTTAACTATCTTTCTTTATCTACAAGGATCTTAGCATCTACAGTCTCAAGATATTTGTTAGCTTCCTCATATTCTTATTAAGTCTCAAGATTCCTATGCAATCCAATCAAAACATTTATGATCTTAGTCCTCATCTCATTTATGAATTCCTCCATCATTTTTTATAGTCTTCTAGGATTCATCCTTCTAGGAGGCATCTTCCAATCCTCTGGTGCAATTGTCTCAGCTTTGGCGATCTTATTACAAGGTACTAATTGCCTCTCTAATTGGTGATCTATTACACATACTTGAAGTTTGACTCCAAAACCCCAAAAAAATTCTCAAATATAAATAGTCTTCTTAGTGATCCCCTTGCACAAGTGCTCAGCAATTGCGAATCAAATATTCAATTTAACACCTCACAACAAACAACACTAGGGATTCGCAAGCTCAAGAATGTGATCTACAGGAAAAACCTCTCTCTGATACCATTTGGTGCACTCATAGTTGGAGTTTCCCCAATGGAGATGGCCCAACCATGCAGCAAGAGTCTGTTAGGATTAAGTAATACTAAGAGGGGGTTGAACCAGTATTACAACACTTTAAACATGAACTTAATAATTTCCAACTTAACCATATAATTACTGAAATGAAAAGAACATAAGCACACAACACATAACTCATAACACCATGAATTTTTGTTGAGGAAACCTTGGCCAAGGGAAAAACCCGGTGGGGATGGTACCCACAAATATGTACTAAAACTATTGTGTGTGTTAGGAGACCTAGCCCTGTTAGGAGCTGAATACTATATTAGCACATTTCCCTGTTAGGGGAATACATAACCCAGTTAAAGGTAAACTAATGTAGTGCCAAAGGATGGAGGATCCAAGAATGGATAGTCCAAACCTTGCTGCCAAAACAACAACACAACAAAATAGAACAATAACAGAGAATGGAATCAATATTCAATTTATTGCAACATGTCGGGCTGTAAGGCCTTCCAGGTTACGACCAATTACAAATAATTACAATTGTATTTCGACAAGATCCCTCTTAGATCCAACCCAAACCCAATCTAAGCTAGTCAGATCTGCAACAACAAGCTACAGAAATATGATAGAAACATCCAAAAAGATCTAAACTTGTGCACATAGGACTCCAAGCAATCTTCTTGTTCCTAAGCCTCAACCCTAGCTCTGCAACAGATTTGCAACAACAGGCTTCTCCTCTACAAATGTAATCATCTATTTTCCTTCTCCCCCACTAATGTACTATCCCTCTAGCTAACATTATTATTTATACCCAATTAAGCCACAAGTCAGCCTAGTAAATACAAATAAAATAAATCCTTACATTAATTACATATTCAAGCCACAAGTCAGCCGACAAAAAATAATAAATGCACATTTTATAAAGATCCAAGACCCAAATAGGTCCACACACATCCCCATGATTGATCAGCATCACAATCACATGCTAGACAAATTAAATGTGCCAATTCAGCCTCCCAGATCTAAAAGAACACAAGTCGGCCAACCAAAATGTCAAGCACCGGTAAACCAACAAGAAATGTTGAGCATCAATAAACCAACCAGCATTGTTGAGCACTAGAAAACCAACCAAAATTGTCGAGCACCAGCAAACTAGCCAATATTGTCGAGCAACAAGACTGCCAAGCCCTCCAGCGACTGAGTCACTCCAGTGATCGATTCCCCCAATGACCAAGTCCCTCGGCCAATACTACAACTGAGAAATAGTTCACCAACTGATTTATCCAACAAAATAAATCCAACATGCAGGATTTCCATCTACCCCAGGATGCTCCTGCATCATATATTGAGCACACTACTCATACAATTAGAAATATAGCTCTGTTACAATCAATTCTCAATAGTGAACAATACAAGCATATACTTATTCTTAGATAGTTCCATTTGTAGCTCGCATCAACATCTACCTAACATCACAATGCATCCATACATTCCATCTTTTATTCCACACACCATCTCATATCATCGCTTTACAAAAATCTCTTCATATATATATGTTATTACATTATCGAGTCGGCTCTCAAATACATTACACAATAGAATTAATACTTATGCAAAGAGTAAATACAAATTTGGCAACCTAATACAACCAAAGTATAGGCTATCCACAATCGCAATCCAACTTAGCATGTTTAGATTCCATGTCATACTCCCTTAATCATCGCAATTGTTCATCTTCCCTGTATCACTGTTACTATGTCTTCGCATGCCTTCAACAATCTGTATCTCACTTTGATCAACACAAAGACTCAAGTGACCTTAACAAAAGGTCATAAATACCCCAAAATTTCCTTTCCTAAGCTTGCAAGTCTTCATTTTCCATATACTAACTTCGATGTCCAAAACTGTACTGTTATACTCTTTATTTTTGTTTACTATACTTAGTCATTTTGCAATATGTATCTCCAAAACTATAAAAAAATCCAAGCAATCATCCATACCAGATGTGTTGCCATAAATGAAAACCCTCAAGTGTCCCATAACACCCCAAAAATGAATCACTTGCCAACAATCTATCCCTTTTGCATTGATGGCAACACTTAGTGAAAAATGACTAAGTGTCAATACCAAAAAGATGTATATGTATATCTTTTACATATCTCCTTTATTCTATACATTTTCTATACATTTTTCATTTCTTCTCTTCTCCCCCTTTGACATCAATGGAAAAGGTATACAAAAATGTAGAATACATCAAAATTGTACTATTGGTTACCATAAAATTTAGATCATCTTTAGTAAATCTCGGAAAGAGATTTCCAAGATCTTCACTTCCTCTGTCCAAGTCTTAACCAGTATTTGACTCACATGAATTAGCCCATTCAGTGAATGAAGAAGTCTTTGTTGCCTTTAGCTTAGTAGGCATATGTGTTACAAGGTCCTGCACTGTCTTCTCCATGTCATAGATATGGACCTCAAGAATTGATAACTTAGGAGTGATTAAACTCTTCAGCATACCAAACCTTTCCATAACTCTCCCTCTTTCTATATCTAGTACACTTGGTTTGTCCAAAATCTTGGACACCTCTCCGTCTAGCTCCAATATAGATTGTGAGGAGGTCTCACAACAGTCCATCATCTTGTCCAGAGTTTTTCTATCCTTTGCTACTATATCCTCAATGTTCTTGGTATGTCTGATAGGGTTTATACAATAACTATATAACTTCCTTCCATGTGCAACACAAATTTTAGCCTCAGATGTAGTCTTTTTCAATATGCCCAAGTCCAATGAAATAGACTTGCACACTTCTTCCAATTTATTTGTGAGATATTTATTCACATCCTTCTCTTCATTGACTCATAGTGACTGTCAAAGTCATCTAATGCCTTGTTCAAGTTATTTGCATCATCTTTTCCTTGAAAAATAATAGATGATGGAAGGATTTTTTTTGAAATTATCAACTGCTCTTATCATTACCTTAGTCTTCTTCTCTCCTTTCTGCTCACTCTTTCTTTATCCTTAGTAAATGCGATGTAGGACATCTTCATCAGCTCATCCACATCCATGTTTTCAATGTTAGTGCTCAAAGTCTTGTCTCCACTTGCCAAAAATAAAGGTGAAGAATCAGATGTAAAAGTTTCATGTTTCACTTCAACTTTATTCACTGTGTCTTACACTCTTTCATCAATGTTTTATTTCAGATTTTATTTCTCTGTCATATCCTTGTCACTATTTCCTTCAATTTTTGTATCCTACACAAAAGGGTCATTCACATCTTGCAAAGTGTCCAATGACATAGGTACACCAGAAACATACAAATCTATTTGCTTCACAATGCTCACATATTGACTAGCATCTTTGCTTATTGATTTATCAAGATTTATTTCATCTTTCCTTGATGATTCACCTTTCTCAATAGATTTGGGCTTAGGAGCCTTAGGTGCTGAGGTCTTCTCAGCATCAGTTCCCATCAAGACTTTTCTTTCCCTGTCTCCTCAATTACTTCATCATATCTTCTTCCCATTATCTTTACTAATCGTGTCTTGGTTCTTAGTAAGGGTTTTAGTTCATTCAATATTCTCTCCATCTCCTTAACTGATATAAAAAGTAACATGTCTTCAATTGTTTGTTCTCTATTTACTTCATTCCCTTATGTGCTAATTGTTTCCTTATCTCCAATTTCTCATATAATTCTTTAGGTATACTACCTCCAATTTCTAACAAATTCTTCTTAAAAACAAGAAAATGATTAATGACTATGTCTTCAATCAGAAGTTCATCATATGCCTCATACCTTTCATAGTATTTATCCAAAGAAACAAGATTCCATTTCCCAATTACTCTCTTCTCCAGCATTTTCATGTTTGGCTTCCAGAGTTGTCTCACATTAGTGGCCTTTTCTTCAACTTTCTTCTCTTCTCCTTCTGTCCTCTATTTCTTAGGAGGTGAGTCCAGTTTAGTGGACCTTGTGTTTCTTCTAGGCAATTGCTTTGTTATCTCTTCTTGCGATGTATATTGTACTGGTGGTGAAGGTGTGGATATATCAATTACAGTAGAAAATGGATTGATTATCTTTGCATCTTATAGAGGTGGAAGGGTTGCAGTAGCAGTGCTTACCAACCAAGAAGCTCTCTCTGTCATCTTCCTTCTAACTTCTTTCATTTCTTCTTTTGATATATTACTGGCCTTGGCTTCTAAGTCATCTACTACATTCTCTACTTTCCTTTTCCTCAAAGCTCTAGTTTCTTCCTCCCTAATATTTGCATAATTTTCCTCATAATTACCCCAAATTTCTTTGGATGAATAAACTTCTGAACATAAGACGTGTTCCACTTGCATAATCAAAAATTCAGAATGTAATGTCCCTTGCCTGGACCAACTCAAGTTTGCCTTATACTTTGATAATTAGAAAGCTGATATTTCAATGAATTTAATTATGCATAATGAATTACATTGATTAGAGAAAGTATAGATGAGTTCTATGTGATAATGCCTTAATGATGAGAGTATAAATTTCAAATAATAATGCCTCGATACTTCTAATGAATATAAATTATTTTAATATGAAATTCTGAAACTTGATTCCAAGTAAGAAATCTGATTGGGCCTCTAATATGGGAATGAGGTATTTATCAAGTAAGAATATATGTAATGATCTGATAATGGAGGACTACCAGTCCTTTTTTAATCTGTAATCACTTTAAACACTTCTCTGCGAGTGTAGTATTTGCCCAATGAGAATATATGCATTAATCTGAGGATGACGGGTTTCTTCCTATATATCAATTCTAGGAATTCCTTTCTTCCTATTCGATCTGCATCAATAATTTCTAATATCTACTCTTCCAAGATTGATTAGTCAAGTCACAACTCCTACATATATTTATATCTTCATGAACTATTGTGTGTGTGTGTGTGTGTGTGTGTGTATATATATATATATATATATAAAATTCTTGGTAAGAAATTGCCATATATTATATTCTTGTTTTGAAATATTGTTTATGCTGGCTAGATTAAATTTTTATATCTGATTGGATGGACTGTGGCTGAATGAATTTGTCTTATTTGATGGATGAATTTTCCTATGTAAATGTTGACACTATGTACAAATGCTGTCTGGGCAGATAAACTTCATATGATGTTGACTAGGCAGATAAATGTCATCTAAAGATGACTGGAGGATATGAGTTCCTTTTTATTGTTCCCTTTTTCCCATTTCTCTTTGGTGTTTCTTCTAATAATACTCCCGTGGGAAGTAAAGGACAACCTTCCCAAGGGTCGTGACTTTCCAAACATATTAATATATTTACTTAACCACATTACTAATTGTTGTGGTTGTTATTCCTTTCATAATATATATTTAGTATTAATATATAATATTATTTTATTTAATATTAATATTTATAGCATGTCTTTTATATATATATATATAATGTTTAGTATATATTTAATTATATTTAATATATATTTCAGATTGATATGTATAATAATATTTTCTATATGTTTAGTCTATATATATTAATAATATTTGATATATATTATTATTTATTTATAAATTTTTATGATAATTATTTTATTAATGTATTACTATATTTATTATATTAATAATATTATATTATATTAATATGCAATATTCATTCATTAAGGTATAATATTATATTATATCAATTTATATATTATATTTATTACAATAATGTAGTTAAATAATAATTAATTATATTATAATTTATTATTATATTATAATTAATTATTGTTTATTCATTTGTTAATTTATTTTTATTATTTATTATTCAATCCTATTTTAGGGAATGGGGACATCACACAGAACTAACCTCATAACCCAGTGGATAACACTTCTTTCTAGGTAGAACTACCTCAAAGCACACACAATCAGTTTCAACCATGAAATAGATTGAGTCCTTATATTTCTCTACTAGTGCCTTAGGAATCCTATCCCTTGCCTTCATATTTCTCTATAAGATTTTGATCATAGCAAACAATTCACCATCTACTCATGTGTTGTTCTGTCTTCTATAACTCTAATAAATCTGAATACCATTAGGTACACTATCCTTCCAAGCTCTAGGGTGCATACCACGAAATTTGTGAACAATGCGAGTGTACATATGTATCAACAAAGATCCAAATCTGAATCCCTTCAACTTATCTTTCTTGATTTTCCTTACATTCTCCAAGAATTATTGTGTAAGTACTTTGCAAAGGTTATACTTGATGTTTTCCTTAACCGTTTTGTAAGCCTTTAAGATTACTCCTATTGATACTGAATTGAGTCGACTGCTATAATGGAGTTTATAGCTTAAAATCATAGTAACTATTCAGGATTAGAATTATTACCTTTATCAGGCAATAAGGCTAACAACAATTCTAACTGACAATGGAAACCTTTCCTAGTTGTGGGTGGACTATGATTGGAAAGGAATCTCTGGATTCTAGGTCGGCTCCTATAAAATTGGATATCACTTTACTAACCTGAATAACTTGATGGGAAAAGGGAGAAGGAATTGTAAAACTTAGAAAATAAAGGTGATACACCAATGAATGATTCAGAAATTAGAAAAGAAAACAACAACTCCAGATCTAGTTCACAATGAATTTCAGATGATTCAAACACTTTTCATCATATAGGCTAATGAATTTGATAATCAGGGTTCAACCACAAATAATTCAACACTTAACAACATATGTTTCTGAAATAAGGTTTAGTCAATTAGATTTATTAATCTGGGAGGAACAGTAAGACATTCACATCCAAAATCAAAACCAGAATTATAAACACTTACTAAAGAAGATGTAAAGGCAATAATGATCTGAACACAAAAAAGACCTGTAATCTGGAATATTTCCTTCACAATTTCTGCAAAAATGGTTACAAAAGTGGCCTAAAAAACATCTAGGAACAATAAATTCACTAAAATGTCCTCTTTCCCACATATGCGACCCCCCTCTAAACTGACAATCTCACTCCCTTAAGAAGCCCTCCAAACCCTAATCCAAAAATCCAAGACTTCTAAAATGCCCAATGTTAGCCTAAAAATATGCCCAAAAACGTGCCATCAATCAAGCTTTTCAC
>MU224265.1:1690130-1707347 GCA_018584345.1 Thuja plicata
AATATTAAATAAAATTTAATATTAACTATCCTACCCTTATCTCCTAACTTAGACTAAGGACTCTAAGTCTAAATTATATACAATGTGGAGAAGTCAACATGACCTTCAATCCACTTGCAATGCAATGTAAAAACCAAGAGATAAGAATGCAAGGTAGCAGCATTTACAATTTTTGAGGCTCTGCAGACCTGACATGCATTGAATGCATTGAACTTCTTGGCGGACTTCAAACAGTTATCCCATTTTTATCTGGCACTTGAGTTTATGTTACTCTTCATATGATTTAGGGGAAATGAAACCCTAAGTCTTTGAAAACTGCTTGAAGGAGCTCAGCTTGTCTATAGAAGAACTCCACTGTTGATCTCGAGCGCTCTTTCATACTGAAGATCACTGCTATTTTTATTGATGTGAATCCAAAATAGGGCACCCGACATTGAATACAGACTCAAGTTCAGCGAACTGTAAGTTTATTTTTTCCTGGACTCTTCATTCTATCTTTGCAATGAATGACTGGAGTCTTCAAAATGTGGCTCTTTATTTGCACTATTTAATGCTTCATTGTTGATTTATGAAGACGCACTATTATATTGGAGATATACTTACAGTTTAGAGTTAGAAACTCTTTGTTTTACCCTGCATTGAATATTCGATAATTTGCACCAAAATGTGCCTTCTATTTTGGCTTAAATGCTCACTATTTGTAAATAAATGATGCACTGTTGTTCTCATGCTGATTTAATGCTCATATACGTTGTTGGTTTTTTTTTTGAAAATGTTGTTCTATCTTTCACTCTTTGCATGAATAATAGGGTTTCAAACTTTTTTTTATCTCTCAGCTTTGAATAAATGAGCTCGCTGTCTGGAAACAAGATCATGCACTCCATTCTTCTTTGCCACTTCACTGTTTGTGAATGGGTACTCACAGTTGCAAACTAGGCCTTGCTGT
Source organism: Thuja plicata (assembly GCA_018584345.1). Classification (NCBI taxonomy): domain Eukaryota; kingdom Viridiplantae; phylum Streptophyta; class Pinopsida; order Cupressales; family Cupressaceae; genus Thuja; species Thuja plicata. The sequence goes on from MU224265.1 coordinate 1,691,077, forward strand.
TTACTTTTCTATAGCTGGAAAGCTTTGAACTGTAATTGTCCATAGTCCATGGTGACTATTTGATTACTGAAGCCATAATATAGAGGAGTTCTCTTATGCTCATGCCTGGTCTAAGTTATTTTGCTGATCAATACCTTAGGAATAACTAAATTTTCCTTTGTAAAAATCTTTCCTTGAAATGACACAACTAGAACCAAAAGTTGTAAATATCTTTCAAACATACTTCTTGTAGCCTTCTCTTCAAAACTATCATCAAAGATGTATTATTATTAAAATGGCATCACTGCATCCAGCACTATAATGATCTTATCCTGCCATGTGATATTCGGTGTCTTCTCTATTGCTGAAAAGTTGCATTACTATCAATGCTATGATAGTTTGGTCATGACCGCAAGCTTTTACTGCATATCATTGAACTTGAGTTCAAATTTTCAAAAGTTGACTCATACTCCCGTATATAAGTTTGATAAAAATCTCGTCAGAAATTCTGAATATGAACAAATTTACCATTTTCTGACATGTTCTGCAAGATGTAAACATTCATTTCAATTGGCACAAACAACATTTGTAAAAACTATTCCTGTAGCAGATTACTGTACATTTTTCCTTTGATACTGAATTTGCAATTTATCATATGAAGTACAACAAGATATACATGTTTATTATTTGTTAATGAAGTTCGAGCACGGGCTTGTGACATTCAAAAAACACCAGAATGTTACTTAGTGAAGTTTGAACACGGGTTTGTGCCACTCACTAGAAACAAACTGTAAACATTTAATCATTTTATGGCTCAATCTTGAAGCACTCTTTTGTATTCAGCAACCAATATGTTTATGATTTGAAGATGTTCCTTGGAACAGTAAGGACATATGTGTACCAATATTTATGCAGCACCATTTGTATCTTGAACTGGAAAGTTGGCAATTAGTGGAATTTCTCGTATCATTCTTATCATAGAAACCAGCTTAATATTGATATCACCACAGTTTTAGTCATTTTTCTTGCATCTCAATGTTAAAATCTACATTTGACTCATTTCTTTCTTTCCTGCACATTGAATATCCAGCATTCTTTCATTTTTTAATAATGCACATTCGTGAATTTCGAGCACAGGCTTGTGACACTCACTGCATCTTTCAAATATAGAAAAAAAAAAAAATTTATAAAGATATGACTGTTTGATATTATTATTTTGTCAATGCAAATGCATATCTTTCAATCACATTGATATCATCAGTAAATATGCAGTTCAGGGAGTTTGACTGATGTATGGTGTTTTTTAGGCATTTATGTATTGCTTAGATCTAATTGGATCTAATATATCTTTCACACCATGATGCAGGATTAGGACCACAGAAGACCTAGAGTGCAAGACAATTAGAGACAAGACCTAGGATATGAAGATTTCAGATGATGCAGATGAACGACTCTAGAAACTACAAGATCTCTTAAAGGCAATATATAGACCCCTAGATTTCATCATGCTTCTCTTTTAATTTCTTTTCTGCATATGTCCTCTAAGTTTCAGTATGCAAGATGTGACCTTAAAGGAACACTTGTCTAATACATTCAGTATGAATGCACAATGTAATGATCATTTATGAATCTGAAAAAACTTTGAGTACAAATATAATCTGATAATATGAATGTAATAGTAATGTATTTCTTTTGCATTCGCTGAACAGTAATGTCAAAGAGATGTTTCTTTATGCAAATTTTACTTTTTTCCCGCATGTAAAAATTTGGGTAACAATTATGGCAACCTCTGATGGATGTTTTCTTGCTTGACATTGGGACCAGTAGCCTAAACAGTCCATTGGGCATTGAGTTTGTTGATCAGCTACAGTAACCCTAAACCTAGTCCGTGGATATAAGAACACCATTCCCAATGATTGCGGGTATGTTTATGATCTGTGGTATTGAAGTAAAACTTTGTTACCACAGATTGTAGATGTATTTTTGATCATTGAGGAATGATTTCCTTATGTTTGTAGATTAGGACAGCAACCTTGGAAGACCTTGAATCTTGAAGACTTATTCAAAACTGGGAAAACTAAAACTAAAACTGACCTAAATGTGCCTGACAGCACTTAGGGAGACTGGAAATCTAAACTATCCTAGCCTAACCAGCCACAATACTCGCTAAACAAAGCCATTTACTAGTTCATTGAAATATTTTCCTCTTCTCACCAACAGTGAATGAGATGCATGTATATAGGCAATTGAAAAAATATGCAATACAACTTGAAGGATCTGAGACTCTTGATGCATATCCTGAAAGTGAAAGACCAGATCACATACCTCTTGGATTTGATCAATATCAATGCAGATTTGAGGTGAATAATCATGCTGGATATGTTGCTCTATAATTGGAATCTTTGGAATAGGCCCCATTCTGGAGAGATGTCTGATTGGGAAACCTCTAGAGATGTTAAATTTTGGCTTTATGTTGCTAGATTCTTTGCTTCCCTCTAGTTCTTCATGGTTGTCCTTCATCATTAGCAGCCATGTGAGCTCCTCCTCCATGGTCAAAACATCATCATCTTCTGTCAAGTCAGCTAGGAAATCATCAAAACTACTGATCTCCTAGGAGTCTTGAGCACTTGTTTCCAGCTTGCCTACCCGCACATAATCATTAGAAAGCATGTCCTCCAAAATAGAGCACACTTGAATAGGCAAAAACTCTGGCCTCTCAAGCTTCTCACAGAAATCTGTAGTAATGTTGTCAAAACAACTCTCTAAGCTTTGATCAGTTTCTTGATCATGGACACCCTGCTGTACTGAAGTGACCAGAATCTCCTCCTCTTTTCTTTGATCTAAAAAAGAGGGTAACTCCTCAAAGAGAAGTACAACCACCTCTTCTTTCTCAAAAGATTCTCCTGTAGCCAATGACGCAATTTGTTGACTATCCATCTCTATCTATCAGAGTTTAGCTAATAACCTCCTTCTCAGCTTCCTGATCTGGAGATGACTCACATGTAACCCCCTTGATAAGATTTGGCATTTGGAAGCCAGGGTGCTTACTCCATGCGGGCTGCCATGGCAACTTGATATCTTGCTCATCTGGCTCAGCTACATTACACATCTCTGAGTGAGAATCAATAAAGTGGGTTGGTTGATCATGCTTAATCAAGGGCTCTTGTAGGGGGTGTCTTACTTCTTCTGTAGGCTTATAACTTGGAATCTTTAGCTTGGATCCTTCTTGGATTATAGGCTGACTAAAGGCACAAGAAGTTGCTTGAGATTCTAGCTCTTGTAATTTTTTCATTAACTGCCTCATTTGTTCCTCTTTAAATGCAACTTGCTTGGAAAATAGCTCCTGCTCATACCTTTGAGCCTCCATTTCTTGCTGGTGTATGTGAGCTTGATAAGATAGCTCCTCTCGATGCATGCCATACTCTTGCTCTTTCTCCACAGATCTCATTTGTTCTTGAAAGTTCCTCAGAATATCATCAAGGCTCATGTTTGGAACATGCTGGGAATAATTCTAAGAATCATCAAAGAAACTCCTTTGTGGCTTCTGGTATGCATGCTTCCAAGAAACTTGATGTTGTTCTAGAGGGTGGTAAACATGAGATGAGTGTTGTCCTTCAAATTCTGGAACAAAAACAGCAGCATGGTTGTATTGATATGATTGATATTCAGAACATGCAGAAACATCTTCATAAAATGGAGGATAGTAATCCATCTTAGGCACCAAATCTTTATCAAACCAGTAGATATAACCTTAGAGCCGCTAGATAAGCATAATATTGACCTCCAAACAACATGCAACCTGCTGGATGCATATCAAAAACCAGCAAGAACTGTAAAATCCATGACCTTTTGGTCCCACTGGGCGTGCCAAAAACTGTTCAGGATTAGAATTGTTACCTTTATTAGGCAATAAGGCTAACAACAATTCTAACTGACAATGGAAACCTTTCCTAGTTGTGTGTGGACTATGATTGGAAAGGAATCTCTGGATTCTAGGCCGACTCCTATAAAATTGGATATCACTTTACTAACCTGAATAACTTGATGGGAAAAGGGAGAAGGAATTGTAAAACTTAGAAAATAAAGGTGATACACCAATGACTGATTTAGAAATCAGAAAAGAAAACAACAACTCCAGATCTAGTTCACAATGAATTTTAGATGATTCAAACACTTTTCATCATATAGGCTAATGAATTTGATAATCAGGGTTCAACCACAAATAATTCAACACTTAACAACATATGTTTCTGAAATAAGGTTTAGTCAATCAGATTTATTAATCTGGGAGGAACAGTAATACATTCACATCCAAAATCAAAACCAAAATTATAAACACTTACTAAAGAAGATGTAAAGGCAATAATGATTTGAACACAAAAAAGACCTGTAATCTAGAATATTTCCTTCACAATTTCTGTAAAAATGGTTAGAAAAGTGGCCTGAAAAACATCTAGGAACAATAAATTCACTAAAATTTCCTCTTTCCCACATATGCGACCCCCCTCTAAACTGACAATCTCACTCCCTTAAGAAGCCCTCCAAACCCTAATTCAAAAATCCAAGACTTCTAAAATGCCCAATGTTAGCCTAAAAATATGCCCAAAAACATGCCATCAATCAAGCTTTTCACAAACTTCCTCTAAAAATCCTCTTCCCTAAATTTTTGGCCTAATATAAGGAATTAAATCCTTTTTACAAAAGAATGCCAAAAATTATAAAAAGAAATTAATATTAAATAAAATTTAATATTAACTATCCTACCCTTATCTCCTAACTTAGACTAAGGACTCTAAGTCTAAATTATATACAATGTGGAGAAGTCGACACGACCTTCAATCCATTTGCAATGCAATGTAAAAACAAGGAGATAAGAATGCAAGGTGGAAGCATTTACAATTTTTGAGGCTCTGCAGACCTGACATGCATTGAATGCATTGAACTTCTCGGCGGACTTCAAACAGTTATCCCATTTTTATCTGGCACTTGAGTTTATGTTACTCTTCATATGATTTAGGGGAAATGAAACCCTAAGTCTTTGAAAATTGCTTGAAGGAGCTCAGCTTGTCTATAGAAGAACTCCACTGTTGATCTTGAGCGCTCTGTCATACTGAAGATCACTGCTATTTTTATTGATGTGAATCCAAAATAGGGCACCCGACATTGAATACAGACTCAAGTTCAGCGAACTATAAGTTTATTTTTTCTTGGACTCTTCGTTCTATCTTTGCAATGAATGACTGGAGTCGTCAAAATGTGGCTCTTTATTTGCACTATTTAATGCTTCATTGTTGATTTATGAAGACGCGCTGTTATATTGGAGATATACTTACAGTTTAGAGTTAGAAACTCTTTGTTTTACCCTGCATTGAATATTTGAAAATTTGCACCAAAATGTGCCCTCTATTTTGGCTTAAATGCTCACTGTTTGTAAATAAATGATGCACTGTTGTTCTCATGCTGATTTAATGCTCATATATGTTGTTGGTTTTTTTTTGAAAATGTTGTTCTATCTTTCACTCTTTGCATGAATAATAGGGTTTCAAACTTGTTGTTATCTCTCAGCTTTGAATAAATGAGCTCGCTATCTGGAAACAAGATCATGCACTCCATTCTTCTTTGTCGCTTCACTGTTTGTGAATGGGTACTCACAGTTTCAAACTAGGCCTTGGTGTTTACTTTTCTATAGCTGGAAAGCTTCGAACTGTAACTGTCCACAGTCCATGGTGACTATTTGATTACTAAAGCCATAATATAGAGGAGTTCTCTTATGCTCATGCCTGGTCTAAGTTATTTTGCTGATCAATAGCTTAGGAATAACTAAATTTTCCTTTGTAAAAATCTTTCCTTGAAATGACACAACTAGAACCAAAAGTTGTAAATATCTTTGAAACATACTTCTTGTAGCCTTCTCTTCAAAACTATCATCAAAGATGTATTATTATTAAAATGGCATCACTGCATCCAGCACTATAATGATCTTATCCTGCCATGTGATATTCGGTGTCTTCTCTGTTGCTGAAATGTTGCATTACTATTAATGCTATGATAGTTTGGTCATGACCACAAGCTTTTACTGCATATCATTGAACTTGAGTTCAAATTTTCAAAAGTTGACTCATACTCCAGTATATAAGTTTGATAAAAATCTCGTCAGAAATTCTAAATATGAACAAATTTTCCATTTTCTGACAAGTTCTGCAAGATGTAAACATTCATTTCAATTGGCACAAACATCATTTGTAAAAACTGTTCCTGTAGCAGATTACTGTACATTTTTCCTTTGATACTGAATTTGCAATTTATCATATGAAGTACAACAAGATATAAATGTTTATTATTTGTTAATGAAGTTCGAGCATGGGCTTGTGACATTCAAAAAACACCAGAATGTTACTTAGTGAAGTTTGAACACGGGTTTGTGCCACTCACTAAAAACAAACTGTAAACATTTAATCATTTTATGGCTCAATCTTGAAGCACTCTTTTGTATTCAGCAACCAATATGTTTATGATTTGAAGATGTTCCTTGGAACAGTAAGGACATATGTGTACCAATATTTATGCAGCACCATTTGTATCTTGAACTGGAAAGTTGGCAATTAGTGGCATTTCTCGTATCATTCTTATCATAGAAACCAGCTTAATATTGATATCACCACAAATTTTGGCATTTTTCTTGCATCTCAATGTTAAAATCTACATTTGACTCATTTCTTTCTTTCCTGCACATTGAATATCCAGCATTCTTTCATTTTTTAATAATGCACATTTGTGAAGTTCGAGCACGGGCTCATGACACTCACTGCATCTTTCAAATATAGCAAAAAAAAAATTTCATAAAGATATGACTGTTTGATATTATTATTTTGTCAATGCAAATTCATATCTTTCAATCACATTGATATCATCAGTAAATATGTAGTTCAGGGAGTTTGACTGATGTATGGTGTTTTTTAGGCATTTATGTATTGCTTAGATCTAATTGGATCTAATATATCTTTCACACCATGATGTAGGATTCAGGACCACAGAAGACCTAGAGTGCAAGACAATTAGAGACAAGACCTAGGATATGAAGACTTTAGATGATGTAGATGAACGACTCCAGAAACTAGAAGACCTCTTAAAGGAAATATATAGACCCCTAGATTTCATCATGCTTCTCGTTTACTTTCTTTTCTGCATATGTCCTCTAAGTTTAAGTATGCAAGATGTGACCTTAAAGGAACACTTGTCTAATACATTCAGTATGAATGCACAATGTAATGATCGTTTATGAATCTAAAAAAACTTTGAGTACAAATATAATCTGATAATATGAATTTAATAGCAATGTATTTCTTTTGCATTGGCTGAACAGTAATGTCAAAGAGATGTTTCTTTATGCAAATTTTACTTTTTTCCCGCATGTAAAAATTTGGGTAACAGTAATCAATCTGACATCTTGTTGGGATATATCATTTTTTGTCATCACTCTTTTGTCCCATTGCGAATGGGTTAGGGTTTCCACCATTTTCTTAGTGTTCTTCTCTACTACAAGTATTATACCAATGTTGTCAAAACCTGTTAAAACATGAATTAGGTCACTGAAAATCTTCATAGGTTGATCTCCAAGCTATATAAACTAGTCGTGAACTCTTCTTAGAATGATCTTTATCCATTCTTCTTCGTCAAACTCAAAAATTTTGGTTAACTTCATGATACTTAGGTTATTAAGATGTGCAAACTCATCTTTCATCTTTCCATCATCTCCTATCATGTCTTCTATCTCACTAGAAATCTCATCATCTCCCAAACATTCATACTTAGAATGTATGTAAGCCCTAATATATTTGACATGTAGAACATCGTAGGGTGTTTGTGAAAATGCACCTTTGAGATCATCCTTAGTTGATTTGAAAGGGTGTTTATTAAACTTATATCTTGGTCTCTCTACAACATCGAAAATCATCAGAGTATCCATTATCAAAGCTTCAAAATCAATCTAAATACCTCTTTATTTGCTGAAATGCGAATTCCTCCTTTGATCAATCTCTTCAACACACTTTCTTTGATTCTTCTTCTGCTCTAGAATTTTTTCACCTTAGGCTCTTCTCTTCAAATGATTTCAAAACATGTTCTTGTTGGAAATAATGGGAAGTATGTACTAAGAGGGGAGGAGTGAATCAATACCTCTAAAAACTTTTAGTTAATTAACCTTTAACCTTATGTAATCAAATATTTGCTTTACCGATCATATCTTTTGTTCTTTCTTTATGCATGTGATATCAATTCATAATATTAATTGTATGTATACATTCATAGAAACATTCATGAAAGCAATAACACATAACACAAGATATGGTAACACAGAAAACCCTGTTAGAAGGTAAAAACTACAGTGGGGATGACACCCACAAAAACTTCACTATCTGCAGATTGGAAGGGGCCGGTTAAGGCTTACAATTTAATCACCTCTGATGATCTACCCTATTAGGAGTATTATGTGGAGACTGTTTAAGGTCTACTCTATTAAGAGCTTTAGCAACACTATTTAGTGTGCACTCGATTAAGAGATTTACAATAGGATTGTTAAATCCACCTTTCTTGAAAATATTTCTTCTATTTTCTATAGTTTTTAGAATGTAGAAAAAAATACTCATTGACTTGAGTGTATGAAATCTACAATTTTTTATTATAGATCCATTAAATTTTTCATGTACAAAGTATCACCTAATGTGATTGATTAATACGTTTGTTGCTCGGTAGCCTTGGTTCTTGGTTCTTGATAACCAAATTCATCTTTTGTTGTTATGCTTCTTGAAACTGTCAGTATGATCCAGAGATGTGCTCATTGGCTACATTCATCCTCTCATCCATTTCAAATGAATGATTACACATCTATTTATACAATAGATTTGACCTTTTTAGTTTCATGTATTACAAACTTAACTCTATGATCAAAGGTTTACAACTTGACCGTGATCTCCTAGTTTGCATGTTTTTAATCAGTTAGACTGATTAAAACAATTACAATATGTTTCTTGTTCCTCAAGAAATGGTTTTAAAACAAATCTAAACTCTAAATATAAAGAATAATTGTTTTATTTGACGGGGAAGTCAGATCCACTTTTCTCGGGATATAACTGACTTTCGGTGTCTGATGCTCAGTTTGCTCTTAAATCAGTTTGACTATCTTTTTGTGTTCCTTTGTTGAACTTTCTATCAGGTTCCCTTACTCTTTTGAGTTCCTTTGTTTCTTCTCTTTCATTTTATAGTGTAACTAGCTTGTCAGGTTCCTCTGTATTATCTTTGGGTTGCACTTTCGGTTTACACTATAAAACTTGTGTCATCGGATTTCTCTTTACTTAGCATTTTTGGTTTGAACTGAAACCTATCTTTCAGTGTAGTGTAACCGATGATTCATAACAACTATTTTCTCTTTGCATACTAATGACAAAACTTATGTCATCAATCTCCCCCTTTGACATTAGTATCAAAAATTGATATGTTCATAATACTAAAAAATTTTATAGTATGTAAACCATGTATATTACTTAGTCATTTCATGACTCCCCCTATGCATATGCCGGTATAGTATAGTATATGTGTATGTACACTTGTCTTTATACTATTTCTTCCTTTTCACCTTTTCTTTTCCCTTTGTACTATGTTTCCCTTTTCCCCTTTTTACTATATGCTCTGTACATATCATTTTCCTTTTACCCACTTTTTGATAGTAAGGGCAAAGGTGTATACCTATAGCTTATCAAAAATATAAGAGTGAGAGGTCTTCATTTCCTCCATCATCTTCCCCCATTTCTCCTTTATATTCTCAAGAGCCATACGCTCTAGTGTGATCTTGGCATGCATGTCGTAGATGTTGTCTGCTACAGACATCTCGGGGGTGGCAATTAGCTATCTTACCGAACTTATGTGTTGTTGCAGAAGTGTGAGGTTCGGTAAAATTTGAGCCTGTAGATAAGTAACCTCTTCTCTAAATTGTGATTCTTCTTCCCAAAGTTCTTGGCTTAACCTTTTGATTTCAATTATCTTCTCATAATGCAGTTTGATTGCATTTCCATCTGTAGTTAGACTTTGAGAACTTGCATTTAGATTAGAATCGATCTTTGCAATCTTATCGTTATTATCCTTTGTGAATTTCTCCAAAGTTCATAGCTTTTGAATTAAGGAAAAAAATTCAATAATGATTGGGTCTATTTTATTTGTTAATTCTAAAAGCTTTACCTTATTTTCTGCCACTTCTTGGCTGATCTTTTCTGTCAATTTGAATTGGAACTTCTATTCTACTCGTTCCTCAATCACCTTTTCTTCATCCACATTCTGTGTTCTGATGGAATCAGTGAGAATAATAGGTTGATCTAGAATGGGGGCATTGTGATCAACATCAGTGTCAGGAACTATCTATTGTAAGACATCTCTTGTATTTTCCAACACTAGAGAATCTTTGTGTTCTTTTCTAAGCTTTTCCTGCATTTCTTTCCTTTGACATATCTCTCCATATTCTATAAGAGATTCATATTCCAATGTGGTTGGATCACACTTTGATATTTTAATTATTTCATCAAGTGTGACCTCAAAATTACTCTTCTTCTTCTTCTTCTTCTTCTTCTTCTTCTTCTTCTTCTTCTTCTTCTTCTTCTTCTGTGATGCACTTGTATGCAAAACCATAGCAAGTTTTTTAGCTTGGTTAGATGTGCTGGAGGAAGGATTCTATGGTGTTGTACCTTTTTCTTTCTGCTCAGGGTTTGCCTTTTGGTTGTCTGACAAAGTCTCCTTATCTACCTTCAGTGTATCTGTAGCATCTCCTTCGGTGTTCTTAGTAGTGGTATCAACTTTCTTATCTTGTTCACCTTTCTCTTTTTGCACTTCATCTATATCTTTTATTTGTGCATCCTTTGTGGTGTGATCTCCATATTTTTTTTCTCCACCGATGACTACCTGTTCATCGGTTGTATCCTTATTTTCATTATTACCCTTATCTTTGGGTATGCTTGCATCCTTTTTAGGTAACTTCTCCTTCTCTATGATAATATTGATAGCTTGTATAAATAGTGGTATCTGTCCTGGTGTGTCTACCTGTATAGAATCTATTGTAGTGTCTTGTTCATTGGTTTGGTCCTTAACAACAGTGACATCTTCATCTTTTTGTATCTCATTTGTAGGATCTGCTCTAGTAACATAAATAATTGTATTATCAGGCCATGTTTCATCTGTAATGTCCATATCAATGTTGTTTTTTGTTTTCAATGATTCTTCATTAACATCTTCATTAGTGATAATAATATGTTCGGGGCTCTATTTATCCTGATCATCTTTATTCTGTTGATTTTTGGTAAGAGATATTTGTGGTTCAGGACTTGTATCCTTTTTAGGTATATCAAGTATCTTTCTCCATTCAGCCTCACTCTTCCTATCTAGTTCAAGTAGATGTCCTTGAAGCACTTGGTAGACTCTCAACTTTGGTGAGAACCTTTTGGTGTGATTCTTCATCATCTCTTCAATTTCCTCCATTTTAGATTAGGGATGCATGACTAAAACTAGTGATCTTTCCCTAATCTCTTTCTTAGAGTGTAATGCAAATGTCCATCTTGCCGATAATCTATTCTAAAGTTATTTTGGCATATTATCTTCCAATTGTATTGGAACATATTTTAATATACACATGATTTTGATAATTGCCTCTTCTATTTTATTTTTATCCTCGGGATCCAATGTTAGCCATTTCTTAATCTTGCGATCATTGACTGTTCCTGATTTGATAATTGAAGCACATACCTCATCAATAGTTTTAGGAATCTTACTCTTTTCTTTTTGGAGAGATTCCTCCTCTTGAGTATCTTCGATATCTTCCTTGGTTAGGATTAATTTCCTTCTCTTCAGTGTTTTAGTTTATTTGGTTTGAGGTTTACTTTTGTAGGTCCTTACTTGACCTTTCTTGATCGGTGAAGGACTTGCATCCTTTGCTGTCTGACTCCTTGTCTTGGATGTAGCAGTAGTCCTTGGTTTCTTTTCTGGTGGAGGTAGTGGTGTATCTGACTCTATGTATTCTGAGTCACTCTCCTTCTTGGCTTCACTGACGGGTGACTGAACCTCGGTTTCTTCTTTCTGTTCAATTTCATCTTCATTCACCGATAGCTTTTTCTTCAAGTTCTTAACCATCTTGTATTTATTCATATCAATCTTATTCACAACTAAGCTATTTTTAATCCTTTCTTTGGCTTCTTCATAAGTTCCAAACTTGGGTTGTGATCTGTCCAATGGCTCATTTATCAATGCCTCAATAGCATTTGATGCTTGATCTATGTTCACCTCATAGTTAAGTGGAGCTAGCCATATTGTCCTCGGTACATCTGTCTTGGTGTAGGTGTAGGCAGTTTCTACCATAAAACAAATATCAGTCTTGAAATTTTCTATTAATAGTTCTGGAATCCTTACTCTCTTCTACATTCTTTCTTTGAATCTAAAAAAATATTCATCTATGATTGATTCAAAATTGTCTCCTAGTGATTAGATGAACTCACTAATCTGTATGAGCACTGGTCTACTAGTGTCCCATTTGACATTTCCTATGGATAGGAAGGATTCTTGGAAATAGAAGAATATGCACATGATGAGTGAACCAAACTTACATGAGTTGGACTTTGCAGTCCTTATTGTCTTCATGTTCTTATCCAATTGTCTTAGCAAAAGTTCTGACACATCCAATTGTAGTCCCTTCTTGACAATCTTATATGCTATATCTACTACTCCGGATGCAATATTGTTCATCCTACTATCCTGAAAGAACTTGTATCCTAAGCCACATGCTCCAAATTTCATTTCATCATTGGTCATGGTGGATACCTTTAGTCCTCTTCCATCCCATGTTGCTCCTGTATTCTTCTTAATGTTAGCTTTAGGCAGGTGCTTTAGTGCCTTTACCTTATCATTTATGGGATAATTGGTGAAGGCATGTATAACATCCCTGGTTATCAGTTTAGGCTCATCTAGCCATATCTTTTGGTCATGTATCCTGCTCAGTACTAACCGAATCCATTCGGTCTTAAACTCCTTCGGGAACCATAGGGAATTTGTGAGCCCTTTTAGTGTTAGAATAGTCCCAAAGGATAACTAAGAGGGGGGGTGAATTAGTTATCAGTAACTTCAATTCTTTTGCTTCTTTAACTCCAGAATACAATAAAGTAAATGCACATTCAGATAACATAGTACACAACACACAATTTGATTACGGGGAAACCAAATGGTAAAAACCCTGGTGGGAATTAGCACCCACAATGAACTATAATTGTTTATAGTAATCCCTGTTAGAAGATATTTCAACCCTGTTAGGATTTGTACTTTACAATGCAATAAGTATAGTGACCTGGTTAAGGGTCTGAACTTGTTAGGATTCTTTTACAAATAACCCCGTTAGGGGTGAGGACTCACTGTCCAAAAGCTCACTGCTTCAATGGTGAAGGCTACAACCTTCTGTAGAATAGATATGCACTATATCTGATGATGAACTATAGAGTAGACATGTTGTCTTGATTATTTATAGTGTATTTTAATCATCTACTTCTTCTTCACATAGACTCTTGATGAATGAACCACAACTGATATTCTGCTCTGTACATTTTTTGTCTCTTTTTGTATCATTCACACTTAGCGTAGCACAATTGACTTTCTATAAGTATCTTCCTCAAAGTATGAGATCATGGGACCTATAATACAACTCTTCATAACATCCTTGTCGGCTTTACTAAGCACACAAACAATATTAAGTCTATGCACACAAACTGAATAGACACGACGCTTCACTAAGTTGGCCTCACCAAATTAACTCTAACTTTGTAATCTTCTTGAAACATGTTAGGAACCTTTAGATAACAATAATCAACTCATAAATAATCATGAATATACACATGCATATCTTGAAGATAGGCACAACTCAAGAAACATGTTAAATACGTCATCTCTAAACAGATACTCTTCCAAAACTGTAACTGCCAATAACAGAATTACACAACTTGACTCAAACATCATATCTGGATTCTACGTGTATGAACATAACATAATAAACATTTCTACAACATGTATCCAACCACGCAAGGCTTGATATCATCATTCTGATAAGTACATACAGAATCACTACTGTGTATTATATGTTGTCATCAATGACAAACATACAATCAATCAACTGCATAGAAACAAATCTCCAACAATCTCCCCCTTTGACATTAATCGCAACATATGATATTAAAAACATCTTCAGCACATGGTGTCTTCTTTCTTTTACAATCTTCTCAATATCCCCATCAAAGATTCCTCTACACTGCTTTAGTTCTTCTGAATATTTTTATACTCCCCTAGAGTATATGCTCCCCCTTACTATATACTCCCCCTTTGACATCAATGGAAAAGGGCACCATAAACAATTAGGCACAGGTACTACTCCAGAAGTAGAGCAGTCAACCATTCATTAGTCACTAAGGACTGATGTTCTTGCTTCTTTATCTAATCAGACTTAGGAGAGGGAATTACTCCCAAATTCTCCCTGAGATACTCAAAAGTATCTTTTGCTAAAGGTTTTTTGAAAATATCTGCCAACTATTCTTTGGTGCTCACATAGTCCAATTTCACTTCTTTGTTTGCAAATTTCTCTCTTAGAAAGTGGTACTTGATCTCTATGTGTTTTGTCTTTGCATGCATCACAGGGTTCTTAGACATGTTAATAGTTCTAGTGTTATCACAGTGAATCACAATAGGATAATCAACTTGAATGCTAAAGTCTTTAACCATCTGTTTGATCCAAACCACGGTTGAACAATTCAATGCTGCTGCAACATATTTAGCTTCTGCTGTGGACTGAGAAATATAGTTCTGCTTCTTGCTTATCCAAGAAACCAACCTATCTCCAAGAAATGCTACTCCTCCTGAAGTACTCTTCCTATCATCAATACATCCTGCCCAATCTGCATCTATATACACATGAAGTTGTAAATTCTCTGATTTAGGATACCATAAACCATAGTCTATAGTTCCCTTTAGATATCTGAATATCCTCTTGATTTCCATTAGGTGATTCTGCTTGGGCTCAGCTGAAAATATTCCAATAATTCCAACTGCATTAGATATGTCAGGTCTAGATTGAGTTAGATAAATGAGTTTTCCAATAATAGATTTGTACAATGTCTTATCAACTGTTGTGGAATCATCATCTTTTGAAAGCTTGCTTCCTATTATCATAGGGGTGCATACTGGCTTACAGTCTTCCATCTTAAAGGTCTTCAATATTTCCTTCACATATTTTGATTGATTAATCAATATACCTTTATCTGTCTGCTTTACATTTAGTCCCAAAAAGTATTTTATAGGACCGATCATGCTCATTTCGAATTCATTCAACATTTATTTTACAAATGCTACACTAAGCTTATCATTACCTCCGAAGATAATGTCATCAACAAATATGGCAAATAGTAGTAATCCATTAGGTGTCTCTCTTGTGAATAAGTTACAATCTACTACACCTTTCTTGAATCCAATCTTGGTAAGATAACCATCAAGTCTCTCATACCAAGCTCTTGGGGCCTGTTTAAGACCATAGAGTGCTTTCTTCAATCTGCATATCATGTCTAGTTTATCTGAAAGATTAAATCCTTTAGGTTGTTCTATGTAGACTTCTTCCTTCAAGTCACCATTCAGAATAAACTTTAAAGTCTTTGAATGTTGCATAGGCCAAGAACAATTTAATGGCTTCCAGTCTGCTCATAGGGGAAAATGTATCAGTGTAGTCTATTCCTTCTCTCTGTGCATATCCTTTACATATCAATCTTTCTTTGTTTCTTACTACTGTACCATCTTCATTCATCTTGTTTCTGAATACCCACTTTGTTCCAATCACACTTTTGTCACTGGGTCTAGGGAACAATTCCCATGTATCATTTTTAATTATCTGATCTAATTCTTCTTTCATTGCATTCTTCCAATCAGAATCATTACAAGCATCTTCAACACTTAAGGATTCAATCTATGAAAGTAAACATACTTCTTCATCCATTGATAGACTTTTAGATTTTGATCTGGTCAAAACACTGCTGCTCTGATCTCCAATGATATCATCTTTAGAGTGGTATCTTGATGTGAATTTAGGAACCTTAGGTGTTACTTCTTCTTTTGTAATCTGTGATTCTTCTCTGCTTGATTTAGGGTCATTGCATGAGACATCAATGCAATCAAACATTTCTTCAATAATAGTATCTTTGCTGCTAGGCCTGGGTTCATCTTCAATCATAGGTGCATAT
>MU224265.1:1720923-1730823 GCA_018584345.1 Thuja plicata
ACTTAACAGTGTGTTTGTAACATTTAACAAGGTTGGCTCTTAATAGGTCTCACTTTAGAAGAGTGAAAATTTGAGGTACCGGTCCCAGTGGTTTTCCCTTAACAGGGTTTCCACATTAAAAATCCATGTGTTATGCGTGTATGATTCATTTCTTTACTGTTTGTATCTTACATAGTTAATTATGGATTTATCAGTATACTCTGCATATTTAATGTATTTCGATAAATAGATGACTGCTTATCACCTCAATATATAGAAGACTGTTAAGTCCTGCTCGGTTAAGAGACTTGATGCTTCAATGGTTAAACTGAAACACTATGACCTATTCATATTGCAACTTGAATTGCAGATTTTCATATCTATTTAATTACATTACCTCTCTGACCAATGTATCAATTCAATCCTAGTGCTCCACACTTTCTTCTCTGTGATGTTGTGCTCACTGTTCATCGGTGTCTGCAGAATTCCTTAGCTCTCCCTTCAACTTGTTTGATCAGGAGATAACTTGAGATATAATTTGTGGTTATAAGTTTTGAAGGGTTGATTTAAGGATTAATTTTTGAGGCCACTGATTCACCCACCCCCCCTCTCAATTATTACTAACAATTGGTATCAGAGCTTGTGTGCTTAGAAGGAAGGTTTCAAGACCTAATCCAAAGATCACAAGATGAACAGGCAAGATGTGCCCAAGTTGAACAAATATAATTTTGCTTCATGGCAGAGCAGAATAAGAATCCACTTATTAGGTATTGGTAATGATGTTACTCAATTCCTAGAAACTGAATATGTGTTTCCCACAGGAGCACAAACATTTGAACAAATGAGAGAGAATCATGAACACAATGGCATGATGATAGAGCTTGCTTCCTCACTCTCCGATCTTGAATTTGAAGATGTCAAAGAATGCAAAATTGCAAAGAGATTAGACACTTTGCTGCAAGATGTACTAACAGAAGAAAAGATGACAGAAGTAATGATAGATCATTTGAAAAGAAGTCTAACAAAGGTGATTACAGAAGCTACTAAAAATTAGAAAGAAGAGATACCTGAGACTATAAGGACAAAGGAAAGAAGGCCAGTTACCTAGCAAAATGCAAGGATGATGATACTGACACTGAATCTTATGAAGACATCGAGATGGTGTTTGTGGCTGTAAAGGATGATTCAGATGATGATGAAGAAAGGTATGTAGAAACAAATCTCATATCTAAAATTAGAAAAAATGATGTTTGGATCATAGATAGTGTCTGCACTCACCATATGACCGGTGAGAAGCAAAAGTTTGAGAATTTTGAATACTATAAAGGTGGTTCAGTAAGAATGGGTAATGACACACCTTGTCTAGTTGAAGGTAGAGGAACAATAATGTTGAATAACCAGATAAAATGTAAAAATTATTATTGGGTAAATAGATTGAATTATAATATATTGAGTGTTTCTCAGTTGAATAATTTAGGTCACAAAGTAGAATTTGAAAATAAGAAGGCAAAGATCTTCAATAAATCTGGAAATCTGATTGGTACCAGTGAGCAGACAAAAGGTAACTTATTCTATCTGAATGATACTGACTCCACTTATTTGATTTCTACAAATGAAGACATATGGCTATGGCACAAAAGACTCTGTCATATGAATTTTGACAACATGATAAATATTAGCAAAAAAATAAATGTCAGAGGCTTACCAACAATGACCAAGCCCAACAACATCATATGTAAGAATTGTCAAAAAGGTAAAATGACAAAGTATAGTTTTAAATCAAAACCCATACATTTGATGTAATTCTAGAATTAGTCCATACTGATTTATGTGGACCTATGAGGATAAAGATTTATTACGGAGATAGATATTTTATTCTCTTTTTTGATGATTACTCTAGAATGATGACAGTCATGTTTCTAAAAGATAAATCATAAGCATTTAAGATGTTTAAATGGTACAAAGCAATGGTTGAGAAGAAAAGTGTTAAGGAGTTAAAATGCTTAAGGTTAGATAGAGGAGGGGAATTTACTTTAGATGAATTCCCTAACTTTTGTAATGAGCATGGAATCAAAAGACAGGTCTCTGCACTGAGAACACGACAACATAATGGAATTGTTGAAAGAAGGAACAAATCCATAGTTGATTGTGCAAGGAAATTGATGATAGAGAAAGTCATCACCCAATCTTCTAGAGGGAAGCTGTCAGTACTTTTGTTTACACATTGAAAAAAGTGCAATTGAAGAAAGACACCAAAAGACACCTTATGAGCTATGGTATGGATACACACCCAATGTAAGTTATTTCAAAAATTTTGGCAGTCAATGTTATATCTTAAAAGATGATATAAATGGAAAACTTGACTCCAAGAGTGATGAAGGAATCTTTCTAGGGTATTCTACCAAGAGCAAGGCTTATAAATGTCTAAACAAAGCCTCTAACAAAATTGTTGAAAGTGCAAATGTAAAGATAGATGAATTTGCAGAGAAGAATGAAGAGGAAAGCGCTAAAGAACTAGAGGACTACAATAAGTTCACTTCCAATGAGGAACTAAACACTCTACCCTACCAAAAATGTAGAGCTCCTGAGCAACAGATCATTGTAGCTGAGCATCAGGCTGTGTTGATGAGACTTTATGACCGGGTCCGCCAACAGAGATAAGTTGTCACCGAGTACCGGGATACCAGCCAACTCCTCCTATAAAGGTTGTCTAGGGAAATGAGATTCCCTAGGCCTCCAAGCACGTGAGAGTCACTTGGCTTAGGCCTTCCTCATCTATGCCCCGAATGCTTTCCCACCAGCTGCAGACAGCCTCAAACGCTTCCTCAACTTCTCTGGCCCCGTTCTAGAATTTGTCCACCATTTTGATGGCATTATGTGACCGAATCATGGTCTTTGACAATCTAGACAACTGGCCCTGGTCAAAATCTCCGCCTGACGGATACATGGATTCCATCTGCTTGTCAAACTTGCTGAGGACATGGTCCTCTGGGGTACATATTCTAGTGGTGAAGGGATCAACTTGTGATACCCCAACCATGAATGTCTTGAATAAACCTAAGGGATATTGGGCAGCAGTCAACTTCTCTTTTAAGGTCTTAACTAGCTCCTTGCAAACCTCAATTTTGAGGGCAAGTCTGGAGTAATTGATCTAGAGAAAATCATATGATTCTTCTCCCAAAATGCCAGACTCTGTGGAAACCTCCTCACCTAGGCTGCGGATCTCTTCCAACCTGGATTTCCACTTCTCATATTTTTCCAAGTCTAGCTCCCATACCTAAGTGGAGCTTCTCACGTGGATGAGGATGAGATCCACCCTGTAAAAGTCTAGGAGGGACACTGCCAGAAATTCTCACATAGCTATTATTTAATCGGCTGCCCACCCGTCCACTACTTGTCCCTTCCTTTTCATTATGCACAGAGAGTCTACATCGCCTTGTACAAGTGACAATCTAGAAGAAGGGGTTCTGGGGAGGACTACGGCCAAAGGCCATGTTAATTCTGCTAGAAGCGCTAGGAGATTGGCATTTGTTTTTCTTTACTCTTGCAATTTTTGGCCTTGCTTTGCGTACCAGGCCTGTATCACCTTGGTAGCCTCTTTTAGCAAGTCTAGTTCTCCTTGCTAGTCTCTTTTCCCAAACTCTATCTCTGTTATATTATAGTCTTCAGGCCTTGTAGCCGCTGCATCTATGTTTATTGGGGGTGTTGCGATGACTGCAATGGTGTTGCCTACTAGGTTGGTCCAGAGAGTATGGACCACCCGTGCCGTCTTGGGTTTCTTCACCTCAGTATTCCTGGCCATCATCTCGGCCAATGAGAGTGGAGCACCTATAGTCGCCACTAGAGCTTTCCTTTTCTTAGATTCTACCATCCATTGGGGTGGCTGGGATGGCCTTGCTACCAATACCTGCTCATTGGGATCCCTTTCAAAATCTGATAGCGCATTCTCAGCATTTACATTATCCTCAAGCTCTTCTTCCTGCTCCTATTCTGGTTCTTTCTGTTCCTGTTCTTTTCCTATTTCTTGTTCTCCAAAATCCTTGATATTTTCTCCCATGCTAGTGTCTCCTACAATATCACTTGGGATCTTTTCCCTGGTCTCAGTCTCTGTATTTTCAAGGACTTCATCTTCCTTGGTGGTATTAGCAAATTCTTCATTTTCCTCCTCTGAGACTTCTTGGTCCATTTGTTGCTGCTGTTCTTGGGCCTTCTTGGCTTCATCTGCTTCAATATTATCCTCCTTCAGGACATCTTCTAGAGGTGGGTGAGGTTGCTGGCCAAAGTTTAACAAGGCAGCAACTGTTATGACCTCATCAAAAGTGCTTCGGGGCACTTGGTCACCCAAAGTTTCCAAAGGCACCCAGAGCGTGATGGTTGGAGGTACAGTTATTCCCTGGGGTTTGGGTTCTCCTTCCATTGGTGGCTCAAGTTTAGGCTGCCTTGGCAAATGCATGGTCCCCTAGACCAATAACCTTTCCTGTTCAGACTTGAAATTTTCCTCCCAAGCCTCTTGCTCTGATATATCCTTTTCCATGGGGATTTCTTCTTCTGCGGGGGCCTCTTCTTTATCTTGAGCCTCAATCTCCTCTACTTCAATATTGAAACCTTGTCGGATCTCCAGAAGCTCCTCTGCAGAGAAGGTATCATCAAAATCATCATGTGGCAGAGAGGATTCTGAGATATCCTCAAGTTTGGGAGAATCCAAACTTACATCCACCGGGGAATTCTCGGACATACCAAGGGTGGTGCTTGGTACGAGGGTCAGAACTATTTTATTTTTCCTGGTGAGAGAAGCCCTGGTATCCAGAATGCTAGTAGACTCTGCCTCAGTGAAAGTTTGTCTATTCATCATTACTGCCAACAAAGGGGGCTCCGTTGGGCGGGCAGTTGCCGTTGGAGTGATCGGGAGACCGGGGGATACTTGCATGCTAATTTGTTGGCTAGCCAGCTTTGCCGACTCCATCTGCTCATGCAACTGGGCCATCAAAAGAGTGGGAATCTGAGGAGGTGACTTGGGCACCTAAACTCCCTCTTTCTCTTTCCCTTTACTTATACTTACTTTAGTGACCGTGATAGACGAAGAAGGTCTGACACCAGCTGAAGAGGGAATGTTCTTCTTGACCGTTGATTTCTTTCAAGTGCTCTTGGGGCACACCCAAAAAAAGTGCCTATGACTTGCTTCTATGATGGGGCGGCATACCCCTTTAATCATTAAGTCCTCTGGAGTGGCCCAATCCACCGGAGGGAGGACTAATTTATCTAGCCCATGTCCTTCATATTCTAGATCTTCCAGAGGCCTGCCATCTTTAAAACCCTTTGGGAAAGTTTGAAGGTCCAGCGTTTCCATGAGCCCTTTTCTCATCCTTGTATGTTTTCCGGCCTGAAGATCGAAACTATCCTAGCAATCTTCCCAGAAACCTTCAACATCTTCCTTATGCGGTGGGGACGCCTGAGGTAGCGCTATAGAAATCTTGCCGCGAGGATCATAATTTCTCCGGGCATGGTTGAATTCAGCTAGCCCCAAACTTTTCAATTCACTATCTGCCTCCAGAGCCGCAGTGAGGATGCATGTGTAATTCCCTTAAGAGAAAGGGAATGGTACATTGATGACCTTCTTCAATGTGAAGAAGGTGTGTTGATCCATCATCTGCCTGCAAAGATCTAAAAGAATAATTCTATCCCCACAATACCGGGGAAGAAGATATGGATTCCCATTGAAGCCTGTCACCCTGATGTATGTGTGATGCCTGAACTGAATGAAATATTGGCCATAAGAGTTTACCAGTTTCATCGCCACCTGTGAGAGAGTGTACCTAAAATCTCAGGTAAGTGTTAGAATATTATGGTAAATGAAGGCATCATTTACTCGGCAGAAGTTTAGGAAACTGAGCTCCCATTGTTGTTGGGGATAATGATCCCATGGTGTAAATTGTCCTCGACCGCTCCCAAGTTCCCCGGCTGTTCCCAAACCTTGAAAAGTCAACATTTTTTGTGCCAATGCCCACAGCACATATGAAGTCATATAAAATTGTGAATTTTGGGCAACGACCTGCATTTGTGTATCCACAGGGTTTGATATAATGGCCGCCCAGTTAAAAGTTCTATTGTGTGTTGTGATGCAGTATAGAAAATAATACATCCACGCTGAGAATTCCTGGGCATGGGGCCATCCAAAAATCCTACATAAAATTATGATTCCCACCTGAATGGGCTCTTTGAAATCCCCGTGGGGAATTTCCAACTTCATTCTTTTATAGTCTCACTTTGGAGACTTCAGCCATTGACTGTTAAGATATTGCCGAGAAATGGTTTTGGCATCACCAAATTCCTTTAATGATTTGGCCCTGGTGATGATGACGGACCCTTTGAACTATGGAATTCCCAACTCAGAGGCAAAGGTGGGAGCATCCAATGTGACAATTGTGGTGGGATATTGTAGTGGCTGGGCATTCGGAAGCATAACTGAGTGAGTGGCTGCATTGTATAGTACCGCTAACTGCCTGATTAGTTCTGGTGACTACACCGCACATGGAAATTTTGTAGCCTTTATGATGCCAGAGGCAGATAAGAAAGTAGCTATCTTATCCCCTTCGGCCTTTAACCTATAAATGGCCTATATTAGACCTTGTAATTTTGCCCAAGTTCTGGGATCTGAATCCGTTATCTCTTGAACTTTGGAGTCTATCTTGGATCCCACAATACCTCCATCCTTTGGATACTTGGAGGTCAAAGGTAGCTTCACCAACATTATTTCAATCTTTTATTTTGTAGATACCTGAGTGGAGGTGGTGGGTAGTTCTAGACTATCAGGAGGTGTGAAATTGTCAGACATTTTCAATCAGTTTATCAGCAACCTGCAAGACTGAAAAAATGTCAGAACATATAACTCTGAGAGATTCCTCACCAGGCCGCACCTACCAAACAAACGTTAGTACATACATCAAAATTTTTAGAGTATTTGAAATGAACATGTCTTAGCATTCCGGAGTGTGCTGGCATAGTGACAAAGAAAAGCAAAAGACAAGATCCTGCTGGGAGTCCAGAGTCTGGACAAACTGGCCATTGCCGATGTGATTGGAAACAAGCCATACTTTTGTCAATGTGTGTTGGCACATGGGAAGATGGTAGGTGGTGTAAAGGCATTTATGGCATTAATTAGGACAAGTGGGTTGACATGGGGAAAAAATTAATGCCAGATTGGACACATTTTAAATGCTCATATTTGGGAAATTAATCCCGCCATCAATGTAACGAGACAGAGGAGAGAGAAATCTGCCATGGTTTGAACTAGAGAGGTGCTGAGTTCGAACCGTGACAACTCTGTCTTGACGAGTTCTATCTTTTCGGGTAGAGATACATGACAAAGTGAAAAGAACTCACAAGCTTTGAGGGATATACACAACATATCTACATAATATACATGGGGGCTGAGGGCTAAAGCATATATACATGCAATATATAGAAATATACATCAATATACACCAATATACAACATGCAGAGAAACCACCCTAATGCAACAAATAGAATGTACAGAAATATACATTATCGTACAACTACACAAAGGGAGAACAACCCTCTGGCATAGCTGACCCACCAACGGGTGGCAGACCAAATAACAGAAAACACAAAACCAGAAACAAACAAAAACCAAACCGAAACAAAAATAGAAAGAGTGAGGGAAAGAACCAGAAGAACCAACCTGTGAATCTGAAGAACAACAAAGGGAAGAGGCACTAGGACCACTCTACAATAGCTTTGACCTCCAATGCTCATGAATAGTTACTGAAGATTGACTTGTTGTTATCCACTAAGTTTAGAGAAATTCTCACTCAAATCGCCAAAGAATCACTTTGAAAACTCTAAGTGTTTTTAATCATAGTAACTATGAAAATGACATGTAATTCTTATTCATACTCGAGGTAAAAATTAAGTTACCTTCTCTCCGCAAACTTCAGAACAGGCAGCTCTCTGGGCCCCGGGCCTAGGGGTTCTGAAGAACCATGTCTTCTTACGAGAAGGAGACATCGTGGTAGAGAATCTTAGAGTCTAAAATTCGGCTTCTGGAAAGGAAACCACCAACTCTGGGACTGGGTCCCGGAGACATGAAAGACAAAAGTGAGACAAAACAAACCCTCTGGAAAGAAAAACCCAGAGAAGAAAATAAAAGAAACAAAGGAAAAAAAAATAAGGCAAGAGCCAAAAGCAAAAAAAAAGGCGGACCCAACATTTTTCACACAAAATGTAGGGATGGGTATGCAGGGCATAACAAATGCAAAATATCTGGGATGAATTCCTTAGCGCATTTGAGAACCACAGAATCTGTGGTTAGTAAAACCAAAACTAATCGTTACTCGAAGCATCTTACTTGCAAGGCATGAAATGTCTGAGAAAATTCAGCCACGCATGACTCAATCCATGGTCTTTCATCAGTTGTAAAGTGTGTGCTTTGGAAGGAATCAAGCCGATGACCTCTGGGAGAAGCAAAGAAGAAGCACTAAGTGTATCAACCCAAATTCGTCAAATTTGCTCATTTCTCCTGGATACCGGAGTTTTGTCCCATCTTTTCTTTGTTATTTTATTCTCTTTTGGGTGGGAGGGTGGTACTTCTTTCACCATTAAGCTTAAGCTTAGCTAAATTCAATGGTGGTACTTCTTTCACCCTTCCACCCACCTTAATTTGCTGAATGGGGAAGAAAAAATCTAGGCCTGGAAAGAATCTTTAAAAGTTCAGACTTGGAGCAACCAACCAGTGCGACCGATCTACTCTCAGTGTGTCCGATTACTTGTTCCTTTAAATTTTTTGATTTAATTGATTAGTGGACCTTCGAGGATAAATCCAATGAAGACTACTCATAAATTTTCTACCAAACTCACAAAATAACTCTGGAGACCGGACCAATTCCACCATGCTAACAATAGATTCTAAGTTCACCGATATGCCAAAAGGTACCATCCCGGAGACTAGATGTTATGCGAAGCATACCAGCCTACAAAAGGGGAGAAAAACATTGGAAACCTAGAAAAGAAAACAAAAGCAATAGAAGGAAAAGAAAACAAAAGAAAGGGGGCGGTCCCGGAGGACAGCCAACCAAACTATTTACAAAACAAGGCACCCCAAACGGGGACACCGGGAAAGAAATTCTTACACGCAAGAATATTTACATACCATACAACTCTGAACAATCCTGCCTTATTCGAAGTAATGTTTGAGAAACTGTCCATTGACGGGCAATGGGATGGGTTCTCCAGTCATGGTACTAAGGTGATAGGTATTTTCCCCGCAGATTTTTGAGATCAAGTATGGTCCAAGCTAGAGCCACTAATACATTTGGGGTGAAATTGCGACAGCAATTTGCGACGGGGGGCAGATGCTATGTGTTTTTGGCTTTTTTTTTCAATTATAACCCGACAACGTCGCAATTGCGACGTTAACGGGATATAAGGCAAAAAAAAAAGAGAAAACGTTGTCATTTCTATCTTCAATAGCACTGAGAGGGGTTTTTGCATCTCTGCGGTGAAATAAATTTTTCATTGATAGCTACTGCATTGGAATCCAAAAGGCTGAGAGAGGTATGATTTTATACTTCACTTTGTCGTGATCTCCACAAGCTGAAAATGAAACGCTCCAAAAACTCTTCCAAAGATCATCTTATTTTTGTGTCATTTGAAAAATATCGTCTTCAATGACTTCAGGGTTTGGTTCAAGACCACCAACCTGCAAAATGGATATAGGTCATACTTATCTTAATGTCAAGTAATTCTAATAGTTTTCTTTGAAATCCTCTAATGGCGTTCACTCTACAAAATCCTTTAGCAGTTGTTTATCTATAAATGTTTACTACTCTATTACTTTATGTCATTTCGTCTCAGGTGATTTAACTACTCCACGATCTCACCTAGAATTGAGGCTTACATGAATT
>MU224265.1:1730923-1751064 GCA_018584345.1 Thuja plicata
GCTAATGAATAACATAAATAATCAAATAAACAAACATACTCGTCAAAGAATTGCAAACTCACAACATCAGAAAAAATTGTTGAAGTAAAAGCGACAGGACAGGCAAGTTTTCTACTCCAGGATAGGCCAGGCAAGTTTTCTACTCCAAAATAGAGTCCAGTAAAAGCGACGTCCACCCCCAATTTTTTTTTTAAATTCTATCTTGACACCGTCGCAATTGCGACATTAACACCTAGAATTACGACGGGGTCGCTATATTGGTGACGCCCAAACACCGTCGCAATAGCTTGGGTTTTCGTCGCAATTGCGACGTTCAACCCCAGAATTACGACGGGGTCGCTGTATTGGCGATGCCTAAAAACTGTCATAGTTGCTTGGGTTCCCATCACAATTATGATGGATATCTTGTATTGGTGACGCCCCAAATGCCGGGGTTGATAGGGCTACACAGTGACGGATTGAAGTCGTAATTGCGACAGAAAAGTAAAGACGTCATATTTTGCGA
This sequence comes from Thuja plicata, assembly GCA_018584345.1. Taxonomy (NCBI): domain Eukaryota; kingdom Viridiplantae; phylum Streptophyta; class Pinopsida; order Cupressales; family Cupressaceae; genus Thuja; species Thuja plicata. Next base: position 1,731,429 of record MU224265.1, read on the forward strand.
CTAAAAAATAGCGACCTCTATTACTGTCGCAATTGAGACACATGGCTATCATAATTGTGACACATAGCCGTCACAAATCGACCACAAATATATTAGTGAGCCGCTGGAATTTGGTGTGCTTTCCTTTCTTTTCCCAGGCTTTATCCCACAAAAGGACCAAGTCCAAAATCTGAAAGGCTTTGTATTGGGCTCTTCGATCAAACCATCATTTTACCACTGCTTAGTGACATGCAAAATATTCAAGGGCCGCGTCTCATTGTTCTTCCATCTGCACCAGATTCAGGAGCCAAACCTCCACAATATTATCCTAGTTGTTGAATTCCTGCATGAATTGTAAAACTGGGATCTGTAAGTTAATTGGGAACACTGGGTTCTTGCCGTAAACCAGATGGAATGGGGATGTTCCCAGGGCATCCTTAATTTGAATGTGATCTGCCCAAAGGGTGAATCTCAGCTTTTCGTGCCAATCCCAGGGATTCTATTCTAATAGGTGTTTGATCACTTTAAGCAAATTTTTGTTAGTTGATTCAGCAACACCATTCCCCTGGGGGTAATAATTGCTAGAGAACTTCAGAGTTATATTCTGGTCATAGGTCCACTCAAATAATTGTGCTGAAGAAAATGCTGGACCATTGTCACATACTATAGCGAAGGGCATTCCAAATCTTGTGACAATGTTTTTTTCCAGGAATTTGATAACTACGTCTGCCGTATTATTTTTACAAGGTATGGCCTCAAACCACCGGGTGCATTAATCTATTGCAATTAGGATGTATCGGTGGTTGGCAGACGAGTTGGGGTTGATTTCCTCAATAAAGTCAAATGCCCATTGGGCAAAAGGTCTAGCTTCAAAAACTGGTTGCAAAGGCATAGCTGGGTTATGCTCACGATGTACCATAGTCTAGAAAGTATGGCACCTCTGGATGTGAGTGTAGACATATTTAAAGATACAAGGTGAATAATATCTAGCCCAGAGAATCTGATGGGCAGTGTCATCCACTGAGTCATGCTCGGTTCCAAACTGCCCATAGAATTCTTTAATTATTTTTGTAGCTTGAACCCTATCGATGCACCAGAGGTACACTCCCTCATAATTCTTGTAGAAAAGTGTAGATTTTTTGATTGTGAAGTGTGTGATTTTCAACCGCAGGGCACGACATTTATTTGGAGGCAATCCCTCTGGACATCAATTATTTAACAACAAGTACACCAAATCTATGTACCACGGGTCTCGAGTGATATACTCCACTGTGTATGTTTGACATTCAATGCAAGGAATCTCCTCTTCCATCGCTCTGCTTAGTCCCTGACCTCGGACTATCTTCATGGGTTGCATTTCTAAATCATATTCCTGGAGGATGGCCAACCATTTCCCCCATATTTCACCCAATTCACTCTGCATCAGCAGAGATTTTACAGCCTGGTCTGGGATGATAACATGCACCTTGCTCCAGAGAATATAATGCCATAATTTATTCACGGTGTGAACAAGAGAAAAGGCCTACTTTTCCAATGACGAATACTGGACTTCAGTGTTCTTAAAGGGGGAGCTCATAAAAGCTATTGGTCATTCTTCCCCTTTGACCTTTTGGGTTAATAGTGTCGCGGCAGAATGTGACGAAGCAAAGGAGTAAATATAGAAATGGAGGGAGTAGTCTGGAATAGCCAGGACTGGTGCCTCCATTATTGTCTATTTAATCTAGGTGAATGCCCACTTTTCTTCAAGACTCCACTCAATTTTGGTATCTTTCTTCATCATCTCATTGAGTGGCTTTACAATTTTGGCGAATCCAGTGATGAATCACCGAACAAAGTTGATCTTTCCAAAGAAAGATCACATCTCTTTCTTACTGCTGGGCATTTGCACATTTAGCAGTACTTCAACTCTCTCAGGGTCAATGGATATACCCTTCTTGGAGACAATATGCCCAAGAAACTTTCCTTCAGTGACCCCAAATATGCACTTCTTGGGGTTGAGGGATATTCCGTACCAGTGACATCTCTCACAAATCTGGGTGAGGTGGGCGGCATGGTCATGCCTATCCTGGGAAAAGACAGTCAAATAATCCATGTAGATGATTATGCACCGGTTCACAAGGCCCTCGAATGCAATTTCCATGGCCTTCTAAAATGTGGCCCCTATATTAATCAACCGAAAGGGCATCCTCTGATATGCAAACATTTCCCACTTGGTGGTGAACACCATTTTGTCTCTATCTTCATATTTAACCATGACTTGGTTATATCCGAAGTATCCATCCAAGAAAGACATCATTTGAGATCCATTTACTATTTGCAACACCTCATCCAACGAAGGGAGAGGGTGATTATCTTTCTTGGAGGCCCTATTCAAATTTTCGAAATCCATGCAAAGGCAAATTTCACCACTCTTCTTTCTCACAGGGACAAAATTGGCAACCCACATGGTATGCCAGATTGTGAAGATTATTCAGGCTAACAATAGTTTTTACACCTCCTAACGAATCAGAGGCTCGATCAGTGGGTTGACGAGTCATTTCTTTTTCCAGAAAGGCTTAGCATCAAGTTTGAGTGGGATGGTATGAATCATGATGGATGTGTCGTATGTATTCAAATCCTCATACCCCCATGTGATCACATCTATGTATTCTTGGAGAACTGTGATAATCTTCTCCTTCTCCTCAGGGGAGTAGGAGGTGCCAATGTGTATCATATTTCCTTCACTGGGCTAGCTGATGTTGACTTTTTAAAATTTTCCTCCCTTAGAGGAGGATGATATCTTTTCCCGACCCTGAGGGTCCGAGTCAAAGATTCATTCCAGTATAACCATCCCCTCCGAGATGGTGTTGGTTGGTAGGTCCATGATCCCATCATCTTCATCACCCTATTCAGTGTCATCGTGGTCCTGTTCCTCAACTATCTGGTCTTCAAAAACACCAACATTGGCCATGAAGGCCAGGATATGTCGATCGTCCTCAAAAACCTGAAAGTGGGTGACATTATCTAGAATAGATGGGGTGGGGATCATCTCAACATAAAATCTCCAGATTTGTGAGCCGACCATAGGCTCAAGTGTGCTAGCAGAAACAACAAGGGCATCTAGGACATAATTCCATCATCAGGGAATAAGATCAATGCCAAAGGCATCAAAATCTTCAATAAGGCTCCACGCCTAGTTGCAGTATGTAGCCAGACTCTTATCATGACACATATATTGACTCTAGACTTGTTTGACAATCAACTCTGAATCACCTAGGGCCCGGAGGTAAGTGATTCCCTTCCTTAATGCAAATTGGATTCCAAGGACCAAGGCCTCGTATTCCATGACATTGTTTGTGCAGTTGAACTGCAGCCTGTAGGATGCGAGGAAGGGTTTTCCCCACAGGTTGATTAATTCTACTCTGGCCCCACGACCTTGTTTGGATCGGGACCCATTGAACTTAAGGGTCCACAAATCATCATTTATCATCTAGAGCTAGGGAGAATGAGCAGTCTTTGGATTATCTTTGGGAGACTCAGGAGGAGCTTCCTCCGGTGTTGATGGTGTGTAGGTGAGGTTTACCTTTGGAGGGGTTTGGGATTGAGATCCATGGAGAAATGGCACTGAAGAAGTGCTTTTAGTAGGAATACTAGGCTTCAGGGATCTAGCTGTGTGTTCTTCATTCTAGAGGGTGTCAATGTGCTGGGTAGTGATGGAAAGACAAGGCTCACACTCTAGCTCTGAGTGCTTCTGGTAATGTACCCGACACCAAGTGTCATACAAGAGTGTGACAGGGGTCACTATAGCACCCTGAAAGTTAACCTCAACCCTTAATTTTTTTTCTAGGTCTTGTGTTCTCTGTAGAACTATGGGATCCTCCCCCAGGGTGAAATCAAACATTAAGCTTTCAAGGGGTTGGTACACCTCGGGGGAAGTCTCAGAGAATAAGACCTCATTAACCCTTCCGACTTCGGTAAGGGCCTGTTTCATCTGGGGCTCACTTTCTACCTGGATCTTGTTTGATTCTCCTTCCCAGGGGTGCCATAAGTGGGAGAAGCTAGTCAAAAAGTATCCGTTTAGGGACTTAGACCAATTCTGACTTAGTAACATCCCATAAGTCTCTGGGATGTCCACCACTTGAATATCAATTATGCTGGCTATTCTAGGGTCCTGGATGAGCTGTATTCGGACATTTTTCAATTCTCCCACCATTTTCATAGCATTTTTATCCAGTTGGATTACTGCACCATTAGATGGGGTGGGTCAGAATCCAAGCTTCTGGCATATGGATAGGGGCATGATGTTTCCCGAAGCTCCAAAATCTACTAGGCAGTTGTGTATGTTTTTGCCTTGTATGTTCAGGCCTAGTAGGAATGGAGGATCTTCAGTATTTCCCTAGAAGATGGTTGTGTTGGCGTCCTCAAAAGAGACGATCTTGGGTGGGCGGCTAACAGGTTCCAATTTTCCCAAGAGCTTCAGAAGAGACTTCTTCTGCTCAGGACAGTTTAGTAAAACCTCCATCAAGGTCATGGAGGTGGTGGTTTTTTCTAGCGACTTCATGATGTCAAACCTTCCTCCCAGGAATTGGTGGCTTCCCTCGGCCGGGTCCTTTGTTTGGTTAGAGCTAGAACATTTTGGAGGGACATGCTGGTCAGTCATATTGTCCCAGGGAGGAGTGTCCTTGGGAGATGTTGGTGTGTAAACTGGTCTTTTACCAGCCTAGCTCTGAGTGTTGTAAGGATTCCATGGGTTGGTGAAGGCATTGGCCTCAAAGGCCAAAATTGACTCATCAAAGAATCCTTGCAGTTCAGATTCTTCTTCATCTTCTCTAGTGGTTCCAAAGAAGATGGTCTCACAGGTGAATGCACCATGAGTGGGCTCTTGCATAGGAGGCTCTAGGGGAGTAGGATCAGATGCTTGTTGTCTATCTAGCTGGGAAATCATGATGACTTTCCCCTGCATGACACAATTTAACTCATTGTGGGAGCCTATGTCATGCAATCGACACCAATTGGTCATGGGTTGGAAGTCTGTGACTAGCGTGAAATGGGATGGTCTAGCACCATTCTGACTAGCATTTTGGTTTGGAGGAAGACCTCCGGTGTTTGCGTTGTTGTTCCATTATTGTTGGTTGGGCTGAGGCCCGTTGTTAAAATTTCTTCCCCCAACATTGTTGTTTTGTTGGCTAGAAAAAATATTCCCTCTCTAGGAATTGGAGTTCTGGGGTGCATAGGACCCCGCCTTCAGTTGACCCATGTCTACAGTCAGGGTGGACAGAATTCACCAGAGGGACTCAACCTCAGTAGTCAACTGAGTGTTTGCATCATAATGTGATGGTTGTTGTTGGTTTTCCAGGAAGGTAGCAGTGCTCACCGAAGTCGAGGGTGGCAATCCTCCAGGCGTGGATGACTAGAAGAAAGGCACTCTGGGTGGTTGTGTCTATGGTTGTTATACCTATTGTGGCTAGTTCCATGGGAAGGATTCCAGACCCGGTGTCATCTGGGTTTGTGACAGGTATACATACTGGGCCTATTGGTCTAGCGGTGGTGGCAGGGGATTCATAGCCATCATGGGGGCACCCATTTCCAGATTGGGGTTGTATCCCCTGGCGTAAGAGGTTCCATCAGGGATCATGTTATATGGTGTGCTCTTCCCAATCCCACCCAGGGATTTGTTGAGGTCGTGGGACAATTCTAAGGCTAGGTTGTAAACTTTCACCAAAGTATCTCGATCACCCAGGATGGTAGTTCTCCAAAGGAGAGTGGCAACGAAGGGGTCCATCACGTTGAGATAGGTCTGAATAGTCACTTCCGTGGATGGGATGAAGGGACCCGTGCATCGCTTCAGGGCACGTTGGAATCGGTGATTGAATTTTGTGAGGGGTTCATTTGGTTCCTTCCTGATGGAAATGAACTAGCTGTGGGACCAAGATAGGTCCACATGTACGTGGAAGGTAGATAGGAAGGTGTCTTCCATTTCCTACCAACTGTTGATGGAGTTGGCAAGAAGATTGAGGTGCCAGTTCAATTTATTATGTCCTAGGTACAGAGGGAACATCTGGGTCATGACATCTTGATGTTGGATCCAGTGTCGATTTATGGCATCTTTGTATGCCTACAGATGCTCTTCTATGGTTCATGAGCCTAAGTGCTCATATCAGGGACAAATCTTTTTGGGGTGTGGGGGTAAATTGTTGGCTGCACCCAGAAAAGTTCCCATTGGGGACCCAGTATTTCCAAAATAAGTAGCCATTAGGGGAGTTGGATTTTGGCTGGATTGAGAGTTAATCCCTGGGATTGTCTGGGGGGCTTGAGTATTATGTGTTATGCTTGATCCCCAGACAATGGTGGCTAGCTTGAATTTTGGGGTCCGTTTATTTCAAGCAGGGGGCTCAAGTTTGACAAACCTTCCGGGATTGGGGGCAGATCTAAGGACTCTTTTGAATCTCACTGGGGAGAATGATCCAATCCCACTAAAGGCTTGACTCCTAAAAATATGGCTTGGGGAGCCCTCAAGCGGTGTAAAATCTAAATCCTGAGGGGGGGATGAGTTCATGCCCTCCTTCTAGCACCAATTTATTTTGACGGGACTTTATGACTGGGTCCGCAAACAAAGATAAGTTGTCACCGGGTACCGGGGTACCGGCCAACTCCGCCTGTAAAGGTTTTCTGGGGAACTGAGATTCCCCAGGCCTCCAAGCACATGAGAGTTAGGTCTTGACAGTGTGGGGCTTGGTTGGGAGATGTGATTGTTTTTGAGGGGGATAGCTGGTTATCTTCAACTCATCAACTCTGGGGATTCAGGTAAATGGATTTTCTCCAAGCGTACATTCACTTAGCAAATAAACTTAAAAAAAGATATTGCAGAGTTAGAAGTATTTCATCTATCTATAGTTATGCTAAATATTCAAAAAATCAACAATTCTCTAACACACTACGCTAAATACCAAAGAAATACACAACCATCAGTTCATATTTTATTAGTAGCAAAAGAAAGGAGGTAATTAATCTACTTTAAGCATTAGAGCAAAGGACATGAAGAACACAAAGCATAAAATACCATTAACCCAGAAGACAGAGTGCCAACAAGATCATTGAGAGAACCCTTCCTTCTTCATTAACATCTTTCTAACAAGCACTGGGGCCTGGTACAATGGTGGCTCCAAGGGAGCATTTAACTACTAAACTTAAGACCATTAAGCATTGAGCTCTGCAACTAAGAAATAAGAAAACCAGATTGCTATTAGCTATGGACTACAAAATCCTCAATTTGGCTGACCCTTGGAATGAGGTCATACTTATTATTTATACACATCTTCTGACCTAAACCTAACCCTAACTTGCTTTGCACTTTACAATAAAATACATTATCCGATGGCTGGTACTACCTGCGCCATGCTACAAAAGACCTTGAAATGAAAAAGGCCTGACATGTCAGAAGAATAAGACAAGAAAGATGGAGTGGAAGAATCAGCCTCGAGAAGAGAGTCGAGAGGAGAAAGAAGAAATCTGATTCGCTAGGGATCAAGGCTACATGCCTCATAAATGGGAAAGTAGTGCCCTGTCTCTGATGTGCTAGGTGTAACGTCAAAATGACACCTTGGGAAGACCATCTGTCAGAAACCTCCCATCGAGCTGATGTGCCTTGTTGCAGTTCCCCATCTTCTGACAACTTTTATTACTATCTTGGTAGTGACCAGTCGGCATTTAGAACTGAGACATAGGTCATCTAAAGAATTCAAAAATGTGGGATCTGAGACTCTGGGATCTGGGAACTTGTGTTCCAAAAGAATAGAGAATACAAAATATGGTGTTGGTTGGATTCTCCAGAATCTAGAGAACTTTATTACTTCATTATTTTTCCCAAGCTTCCATCACTTGGCTTAGGCCTTCCTCGTCTTGCCTCGGATGCTTTCCCACCGGTTGTGGATAGCCTCAAACGCTTCCCCAACTTCTCTAGCCCCGTTCTGGAATTCGTCCACCATTTTGATGGCATCATGTGACCAAATCATGGTATTTGACAATCTAGACAACTGACCCTGGTCAAAATCTCTGCCTGACGGATACAGGGATTCCATCCGCTTGTCAAATTTGTTGAGGACATGGTCCTCTAGGGTACATGTTCTGGTGGTGAAGGGATCAACTTGTGATACCCCAACCATGAATGTCTTGAATAAACCCAAGGGATATTGGGTAGCATTCAACTTCTCTTTTAAGGTCTTAACCAGTTCCTTGCAAACCTTAATTTTGAGGGCAAGTCTAGAGTACTGGACCTGGAGGGAATCATATGATTCTTCTCCCAAAATGTCAAACTCTATATAAACCTCCTCACCTAGGCTGTGGATCTCTTCCAACCTGGCTTTCCACTTCTCATATTTTTCCAAGTCTAGCTCCCGTACTTGAGTGAAGCTTCTCACATGGCTAAGGATGAGATCCACCTTGTAAAAGTCTGGGAGGGACACTACTAAAAATTCTCTCATAGTTGTTATTTTCTCGGCTTCCCACCTGTCCACTGCTTGCGCCTTCCTTTTCATTATGCGCAGAGATTCTACATCACCCTATGCAAGCGAAAATCCAGAAGAGGGGGTGCCAGGGAGGACTTCGGCCAAATGCCATGTTAATTCTGCTAGAAGCGCTAGGAGATTGGCATTTGTTTCTCTTTCCTCTTGCAGTTTCTGGCCCTGCTTTGTGTACCGGGCCTCTATCACCTTGGTAGCCGCTTTTAACAAGTCTAGTTCTCCTTGCTTTTCTCTTTTCCCCAACTTTATCTCTATTATATTGTAGTCTTTGAGACTTGCGGCCACTGCATCTGTATTTGCTGGGGGTGTTGCGATGACCACAATGATGCTGCCTACTGGGTTGGTCCGGAGAGTATGGACCAGTCGTGCCCTCTTGGGTTTCTTCACCTCGGCATTCCTGGCCATCATCTCGGCCAATGAGAGTGGAGCACCTATAGTCACCACTGGAGATTTCCTTTTCTTAGATTCTACCAGCCATTAGGGCAGCTGGGATGACCTTGCTGCCAACACCTGCTCATTGGGATCCCTTTCAGAATCCAGCGGCGTATTCTCGGCATCTACATTATCCTCGAGCTCTTCTTCCTGCTCCTGTTCTGGTTCTTTCTATTCCTGTTCTTTTCTTATTTCTTTTTCTCTGGAATCCTTGATATTTTCCACCATGCCAGTGTCTCCTGCAATATCACTCGGCATCTTTTCCCTGGTCTCAGTCTCCATATTTTTAAGGACTTCATCTTCCTTGGTGGTATTAGAAGCTTCTTCATTTTCCTCCTATGGGAGTTCTTGGTCCATTTGCTGCTGCTATTCTTGGGCCTTGTTGGCCTCATCTGCTTCAATATTCTCCTCCTCTGGGACATCTTCTGGAGGTGGGTGAGGTCGCTGACCAAAGTTTAACAAGGCGGCAGCTGTTATGACCTCACCAAAAGTGCTTCGGGGCACTTGGTCACCCAAAGTTTCCAAAGGCACCCAAAGCATGATGGTTAGAGGTACGGTTATTCCGTGGGGTCCGGGTTCTCCTTCCATTAGTGGCTCAAGTGTAGGCTACCTCAGAAAATCTGCGGTCCCCTAGACCAGTAACCTTTCCTGTTCAGACTCAGTATTTTCCTCTTGAGCCTCTTGCTCTGATATATCCTTTTCCATGGGGATTTCTTCTTCTGTGGGGGCCTCTTCTTTATCTTGAGCCTCAATTTCCTCTATTGCAGTATTAACGCCCTATCGGATCTCCAGAAGCTCCTCCGCCGAGAAGGTATCATCAAAATTATCATGTGGCAGAGAGGAGTCTGAGATATCCTCAAGTTTGGGAGAATTTGAACTTACATCCACCAGGGGCTTCTCGGGCATACCAAGGGTGGTGCTTGCTATGGGGGTCACAACTAGTTTATTTTTCCTAGTGAGAGAAGCCCTAGTATCCAGAATGTTGGTAGACTCTACCTCAACAAAATTAAATCTATTCATCATTACTGCCAATGAAGGGGGCTCCGTCGGGCGGGTAGTTGCCACTGGAGTGATTTGGAGACTGGCGGATACTTGCATGCTGATTTGCTGGCTAGCTAGCTTTGTCAATTCCATCTTCTCATGCAACTGGGCCATCAAAAGAGTGGGAATCTAAGGAGGTGACTTGGGCACCTGGACTCCCTCTTTCTCTTTCCCTTTACTTATACTTACTTTAGCGGCCGTGACAGACAAAGAAGGTTCGGCGCTGGCTGAAGAGGGAATGGTCTTCTTGACCGTTGATTTCTTTTGAGTGCTCTTGGGGCACACCTGGGAAAAGTACCCATGACTTGCATCTATGATGGGGAAGCATACCCCTTCAATCATTAAGTCCTCCAGAGTGGCCCAATCCACCGGAGGGAGGACTAATTTATCTAGCCCCTGTCCTTTGTATTCTAGATCTTTCAGAGGCCCACCATCTTTAAAACCCTTCAGGAAAGTCTGAAGGTCTAGCGTTTCCATGAGCCCTTTGCTCATCCTTGTATGTTGTCAAGCCCGAAGATCGAAACTATCCTGGCAATCCACCCAGAAATCTTCAACATCTTCCTTATGCGGTGGGGATCCCCAAGGTAGCACTGCAACAATCTTTCCACGGGGATCATAATTTCTTTGGGTGTGGTTGAATTCAACCAGCCCCAAACTTTCAATTTTCTATATGCCTCCCAAGCCGCGGTGAGGCTGCATGTGTAATTTCTGCAAGAGAAAGGGAATGGTATGTTGATGACCTTCTTCAATGTGAAGAAGGTGTGCAGATCCATCATCTGCTTGCAAAACTCTAAAAGAATAATTTTGTTCCCACAATACTGGGGAAGAAGATATGGCTTCCCATTGAAGCCTATCACCTTGATGTATGTGTGATGCCTGAACTGAATGAAATATTGGCCATAAGAGTTGATTGGTTTCATCACCGCCTGTGAGAGACGGTACCCAGAATCTCAGGTAAGTGTTAGAATATTATGGTAAACCAAGGCATCGTTTACCCGGTAGAAGTTTAGGAAACTGAGCTCCCACTGTAGTTGGGGATAATGATCCCACGGTGTAACTTGTCCTGGATTGTTCCCAAGTTCCTCAATTGTTCCCAAACCTTGAAAATTTGGCCTTTTTTGTGCCAATTCCCATAGCACATATGAAGTCATATAAAATTGTGAATTCTGGGGAACGGTCCGCATTTGTGTATCCACATGGTTTGGTATAATGGCCGCCCAGTTGAAAGTTCTATTGTGTGTTGTGATGCAGTATAGAAAATAATACATCCATGCTGAGAATTCCTAGGCATGGGGCCATCCAAAAATCCTACATAAAAATATGATATCTCGATGGGGAATTTCTAACTTCATTCTTTTATAGTCTCGCTTTGGAGACATCAGCCACTGAGTGTTAAGATATTGCCAGGAAATAGTTTCGGCATCACCGAATTCCTTTAATGATTTGGCCCTGGTGATATGATGAACCCTTTGAACTACAAAATTCCCAACCTGGAGGCAAAGGTGGGAGCATCCAATGTGACAATTATGGTGGGATATTGTAGTGGCCGGGGATCTGAAAGCATAATTGAGCGAATGCCCGCATTGTATAGTATCGCTAGCTGCCTGATTAGTTCTAGTGACTACACCACACATGGAAAGTTTGCGGCCTTAATGATGACAGAGGTAGCTAAGAAAGTAGCTATCTTATCCCCTTCGGCCTTTAACCTGTAAATGGCCTAGATTAGACCTTGTAATTCGGCCCAAGTTTTGGGATTCGGATCTGTTATCTCTTGAACTTTGGAGTCTATCTTGGATCCTGCAATACCTCCATCCTTTAGATACTTGGAGGTCAAAGGTAGCTTTGTCAACATTCTTTCCATCTTTGATTTTGTAGCTGCCCGGGTGGAGGTGGTGGGTAGTTCTAGACTATCAGGAGGTGCAAAATCGTCTGACATTTTCAATCAATTTATTAGCAAGCTGCAAGACCGAAAAACCGTCAAAACAGATATAAACATGAATTATAACTCTGAGAGATTCCTCACTAGGCCGCACCTGCCAAACAAATGTTAGTACATACATCAAAAGTTTTAGAGTATTTGAAATGAACATGTCTTACTATTCTGGAGTGTGTTCGCACGGTGACAAAGAAAAGCAGAAGACAAGATCTCGCTGGGAGTCCGGAGTCTGGACAAACTGGCCATTGCCGATGTGATTGGCAACAAGCCATACTTTGGTCGACATGCATTGGCACATGGGAATATGGTAGGCGGTGTAAAGGAATTTATGGCATTAATTAGGACAAGTGGGCCGACACGAGGCAAAAATGAATGCCAAATTGGACACATTTTAAATGCTCATACATGGGAAATTAATCCTGCTGTTAATGCGATGAGACAAAGGAGAGAGAAAGGTACCATGGTTTGAACCAGTGAGGTGCCGAGTTCGAACCGTGATGACTCTATCTCGATGAGTTCTGTCTCATCGGGTAGAGATACATGACAAAGTGTGAAGAACTTGCAAGCTCTGAGGTATATATACAATAGGCTACAAATACTGATGATTAGAATATTGCTCAAGATGATGCACAAATTGATGAAGAACAAAATGAAGAACAAAATGATGATCAAGCTGATAAACAAAGAGCTAAACCTATACTTGCAAGATATGTCAGAAGGAACCATCCATAGAACCAGATCTTTGGAGACAAGAAGGCTGGTATAAGAACTAGAAGTAAGTCTCTAAATACAAGATGTCTTATTTATGAGTATGAGCCCAAATCTATCAATGTTGCACTAGATAATGATGAATGGATAAGTGCTATGAATGAGGAGATTGAATAGATAGAGAAAAACAAGACATGGACACTTGTACCAATATCAGATGACAAGAATGTCATCGGTACAAAATGGATATTCAGGAATAAGCTGAATGAGAATGGAGAAGTCACAAGAAATAAAGCAAGACTAGTATACAAGGGATATGCACAAGAAGAAGGAATTGACTATGGAGAAACCTTTTCACCCGTTGCTAGGCTAGAAGGAGTAAGAATATTACTTGCTTATGCTGCATATAAAGGATTCAAGGTATATCAAATGGATGTCAAGTCTGCATTCCTGAATGGAATACTTGAAGAAGAGGTATACATTGAACAACCAGAAGGGTTTTTTGAACCAGACAAGAGGGACATGGTATGTAGACTTCACAAAGCCCTATATGGATTGAAACAAGCACCCTGAGCCTGGTATGAAAGAATTCATTCCTATCTTATAAGTATTGGATTTGTAAGATCTAGTGAAAACAATAATCTTTATTTGAAGGAAGATAGTGATGCTAACATTTATATTGTTGAGATATTTGTTGATGACATCATATTTGGAGGCAATGATATGCTATGCAAATCATTTGCAAATGAGATGAGAAAAGAATTTGAAATGTCTATGTTTGGAGAGATCAAGTTCTTTCTTGGTTTGCAGATCATGCAACAAGAAGAAGGTATTTTCATTACACAATCCAAGTACATCAAAGAAGTACTGAAAATATTCAAGATGGAAGCATCCAAACAAGTTGGAACACCGATGGAAACTGGATGCAAATTGACAAAGGAGGACAAGTCATCAAAGGTAAATCAAAATTTGTATAGATCAATGATTGGAAAACTCATGTATGTTGTACATACTAGACCAGATATTGCATATACTAGACTAGATATTGCACATGCAGTAGGAATAGTTGCTAAATTTTTTGCTAATCCTAGAGAGTCACATATGATTGCTGTGAAAATAATTCTAAGATATCCGAAGAATACTAAGGAATATGGCTTATGGTATAGAAGAGAAGGAAAATTTGAACTTCAGGTCTTTATTGACATTGATTGGGCTAGAAATACTGATGACTGGAAGAGAACAAATGGAGGAGAATTCTTCATGGGTGACAGACTTGTCACATGGATCAGCAAGAAACAAGGATGCATCTCATAATCTACTGTAGAGGCAGGATATGTTGCTGCTACTACAAACTGCTCAAATATTGCATGGATCAAATAGTTATTGGAAGGTATGCATATGCAAATCCTAGAACCAGTAATTATCTACTGTGATAATACAAGTGCAATAAACATTTCCAAAAATCTAGTCATACATGCTAAAACAAAGCATATTTCCATCAAGTATCATTATTTAAGAGAACAAGTTCAGGCAAAGGAGGTGATAATTGAGTATGTGCAATCAAAGGAACAATTGGCTGATATCTTCACCAAACCACTTCCCAAGGATGCATTTGAGTACTTGAGAAAGAGACTAGGGGTCAGACCCTTGTCTACTGGTCAGTAAGCCGAATGGAAGGCTGCATCAGTCTATATATTATCATAATATCATTCATGTTGATGCAAGCAAAGGGATGAACTTCAAAGCTATATCTATGTACAGACAGGTATATATCATCACCAAGCACCAGAGCATATTGTTGTATTGCTGATGGATAAGGTAAATTCAAGGAATATATTATGGATAGAGAGAAAAGATTGCTTGACATTAATGACAGATATTTGTGAGATATTTGTTTGGCATTGCTGTCAAAGGGAGAGAGATTGTCCATATTATCACATCTTTCTGGATAGGGAGAGAGATTATCCATTATCACATTATTCCAATAGGGAGAGATTATATCCTTAGGGAAAGAGATTGTATGGAAATATTATACAAAAAGAGAATTGCTGACAAGAGAAAAATATGACATCAAAAGAAAGGAGAATAGTCAAAGGGAGAGAGTTTGACATAGAAGGAGAACACATCAAATAAAAGAAAGAAAGATTCTACATCCATCTAGTGAAGGGATTGAAGATGGATAGAAAAACTGCAAGAATAAAATCAAAGCTATTTGAGCTTACCAATAGCTAGACATTTGTAATAGTTACATTAGAAAAGCTTGATGAAACTATATATTTCATATTGTATTAGCAATAGTATAGTATGATAATGTAGTATGTTTCCATCAATGCCAAAGGGAGAGATTGATGACATGTAACTGATCAAATGTTTGAAGATGTTAAGTTGATGATCATGCAAGGAATTAAATCAGTTAATGTATTGCATTGTCATTGATGTCGACTTGATATAATCTATATGGTAATGGCGATACTGCCAAAGACTTCAAAGAACTCATGAATCAAGGCTATGTTAATTAGTAATGCATATAAGTCTAGTATTCACTAAGTGACTAAATACACTGACAGAGTGCACCCGATGATTAGAGTAAAAAGAAAAAAGACAGTGTTGCCCGACGAAGAAATACACAGAATTACTAACGAGCAGAGTTATAGTGTTACTTGACGAGCAAAACAAAGAGTAACCCGACAGACAAAATTTTAATGTTTTCTGACGGAAAAGACAAGGACAGAGATCCCAATGACAACTAAAGTCACATCGAAGGAACAGTCAGTTATCACTGATGACTAACTGAAGTATTGACCAATAGAATAGAGAATCCAGAAAATGACAAAATGCTTAGCTAACAAGAAGCTAAAGATAGAGTTAACAAATACTTATCTTTATTTTAATCATCTAGATAAAGCCGGAGATAAGTAATTGATTTAAATCTGATTTGTATAGTTGGCAAGAAGATATCTGTGAGACAAATCAAGAGTTATGTTTTAAATCAAATTGGTTGGATTGTTTATCACGCCAAGAATCAAGAACCAAGAAACAATGAATATTGTGTCTATATAAGAGATGAGCTTAATTAATTTTAAAAAAAAAAGGATTAAGGGGAGTGAAGAGAAAGAGGATGCTGAAGAGAAACTAATGAAGAACAACTTCATGCAGTCCTGATCAAACAAGCTGAAGGGAGAGGTAAGGAATTCTACAGACACTGATGAACAGTGAGCACATCATCACAAAGAAGAAAGTGTGGAGCACAAGGATTGAATTTATACATTGGTCAAAGAGGTAATGTACTTAAATAGAGCTAAAAATATGTAATTCAAGTTGTAATATGAATAGGTCATAGTGTTTCAGTTTAACCATTGAAGCATCAAGTTTCTTAACCAAGCAGGACTTAACAGTCTTCTATATATTGAGGTACATCTCAAGGAGTGCCAAAAAGGTTGATTCGTGAAAGTAGCATTGGATATGCCTGATGCCTATTGACAATCTAAGAAAGAGGTTGATTCAAGAATGGTAGAATTAGATTCCCGATACTAAGTGACAACCTCTATGTATAAAATCCTCTAACAAGGTCACACCTAATAGTGTGTTTGTAACCTTTAACAGGGTTGGCTCCTAACAAGTCTCACTTCAAAAGAGTGAGAATTTGGGGTACCGGTCCCAGTGGTTTTTTTTCCCTTAACAGGGTTTCCATCTTAAAATCCATGTGTTATGTGTGTATGATTCATTTCTTTACTATTTTGTATCTTACATAATTCATTCTAGATTTATCAGTATACTCTGCATATTTACTGTATTTTGGTAAATAGATGACTGCTTATTGGTGAACATACAGAAAAAGGTTTAACAGAGCAATCTGACAAGTAGTAAATTGATATAAGTTATTCAAGGCATTCATTTTGTAGGACAGAAGATAACTTGAGATATAATTTATGGTTATAAGTTTTGAAGGGTTGATTTAAGGATTAATTTTTGAGGTCACTGATTCACCCCCCCCCCTTCTCAGTTATTACTAACAAAGACATCTTAGGATAAATTAATGTAATTATGTATCCTACGACCTCTTAGGATGGTAATTATTACACATAGGACCCATTAATACACTCTAGGACCCATTAATGTATCATAGGATCTCTTAGGACTAGTTAAGACACCCAGTACCCCTTAAGACATCCTAGAACAAGTTAATGTAATTATGTATCCTACAACCCCTTAGGATGATAATTATGACACATTAATGTATCCTAGGACCTATTAATGTATCATAGGACCTCTTAGGACTAGTTAAGCCACATAGAACCCCTTAAGACATTGTAGGACAAATCAATGCAATTATGTATCCTACGACCCCTTAGGATGGTAATTATGACACATAGGACCTGGTAATACATCCTAGAACCCATTAATGTATTCTAGGATACCTTTTGACTAAAAAATGTGTCTTACAACTCATTTAAAATGATTAACTGTGTGTGTGTGTGTGTGTGTGTGTGTGTGTGTGTGTGTCCTCTATGTATGGTCTCTTTATAGTCTTTTTAACCTATTCATATACATGTCCTCTTTATATGTCTCTATTTTTAGTTTTCTCTAAATTGTTCTAATTTTTTTATTTATTGTGTGTAGCTCTTAATCAATAAGTACAAGTTGAAGGAGAACCTTAGGCATGAGGATCAAGATCATTTCCTAATAAATCTCAAGTAATGGATGTTGGAGAAGGGTCAATATCACTTCCAACTATATCTCAAGAAATGGATGTTGGAGAAGGGTTAGAATCACTTCCTCTTACTGGTATGGATGAACATATAAATCTAGCTCAAATTGTAAAGAGAAAAATTAACTATGGAAAGATATATTATTTACTTGAAATGGATGTGGAAAAATTGAGATCAATTGTTGGAAAACCTCATCACACTAAGAATAGGTCAATCAATAAGATGGAAAAGGAAATAATGGCTAAATTTGATAATCTTGAAGCACTTAAACAAGCCCAGTTGATTTCAATCATACTTCTACAAAATAAAGTTGCAAGAGCCACTAAAATTGTTGGGTATAGACACATCATCAAAAGGAGAAAAAAATTTGTAATGTAAAATGATATTATTGAAAATGTTAAGAAAGGTTTGGCTCTATAGGGAAGCGATCTAGATCTAAAGATAAGGCCATTACAAGAAGAGTGATGTTGACATCCCTTATAGGTAAGAATATGCTCCAAAAAAGACAAATATATTTAGTTTCATCTAGGATTGGTTTTATTAGGAAAACAATATCACGATATTTTAAAAGGAGAATGAGTTTTTATGATACTACGTTGGAAGGTAATTGTGCAATTATATGTAGAGCTCCTTGTTCTGATGGGATTGGGGATGAAATTAGGAATTTGATCACATCATTTTGGAATGATAATACCAATCCTTCATTAAACAAGAGAGATATTATCAGACATAGGATTAGACCTAATGAATATGTATTACATACAAAATATTGGTTGGATACAATGAAACATGAAATGTATGACATTTTTTAGTTTAAATTTCAATATAAATATTGGAAAAATATTGTTTGAAAGATTGAATTCATATTATGTGAGGACAAAAGAAGCGTTTGAAACTTGTTGTTTCCATTATCATATTGAATTTGATCTCTACTATTAGGTTTTTAGAAATATTTTAGAAGACATTTATGGTTTTAAAAATGCTCCTCCTAGTAGACGAAGTGAGTTCATATCATCAATTTTATGTGACAAGAGATATGATGCAACTAGTGAAATAAATTGCATAAAAGGAATTTGTGAAATATGTAGTGATTTCCCTCTTTTCCCTTTCAAATGAAGACACCGATGTGACAAAGATGGTAAATTACAAGAGTTGCAAGCATGTAAAGAGTGAAATTTTTTTTGGGAAAGAATCCAAAAGGTTAGAATATGTTGAAGATGAGATAACTATTTGATCATTTATGGAGAATTTTTGAAAAATTATTCGACCAAATTTACATCACACTTTTTTTTTCTAAGTGGCAAGCACAACAATTCCAAACACTGAGAGACAATTTTCCACTTGGAACTATTCTATCAATTGTTGATTTTACAAAATATTATTCTTTTGTTCATCAAAAGGTCATTCAATCATAATATTATTTTTCAGAGCATATTACTATTATGGTATAGGTGTGTTATCAACATGTACAATTAGATTTGGATGGTGTTGAGAGTAAAATTGAAGCATGAGTCATTAATAAATTATCACTTTTATCTTAGTGATGATAAAGAGCATGACACACATTATGTAGAACACTGTTTCAAGAAGTTTTTTGAAAATTTGAAAGAAAGGGGCATAAAAATTAATAAGCATTTCATTTGTTCAGATGGATGTGTGACACAATTCAAATCATCCAGGCCATATTATGCATTATGTATATATCATTGTAATTTAAACATGTCATATGTTTAGATTTTTCTTAGAGCAAACATGGAAAGGGTGAACATGATGGTGTTGGAGCTTTCATCAAATGTTCTCTATGAAAGTATTAGATGAATTATAAGGGAGTTTGTGTAAAAGATGCACACGATGTTGTTAAATGTTGCAAGACACACTTTGCACCTGTTAGAGTAATAAAGTGATTCCACTTATTAATTAAATCATATTGATTTAATTATTAAGTCACTTATTATCTCTCTTTTACTTAAGCTAAACTTTAGGCATTTAATAATTAATTCTTTTATTAATTATTATTATGCAACCTAGATTTTCCCTTTAGGGTTTCCCGTTTAGGGTTTCGATATCCTTTTATAAGGATTCCCTCTTTGTAATTATTCAATTCGATGGTTATTAATTAATTGAGGATGTTATTGCATTAAGAGTTTTTTCTCCATTATTTACACAAGATGTTTCCTCTTCCATCAATCTGTGATTTTTGGCCTCTATAGCTTTTTTGCTTCTCTCTTTCTGTGACAGGTTTGCATGCAGGTGATTCTTGGGAGTTGTGGGTTGATAGTTTTCATCAACTCCAATATGGTATCAGAGCTCCAGATCTTCATGCCCCTGTTCTC
>MU224265.1:1753113-1779845 GCA_018584345.1 Thuja plicata
ATGTTTCCTCTTCCATCAATCTGTGATTTTTGGCCTCCATAGCTTTTTTGCTTCTCTCTTTCTGTGACAGGTTTGCATGCAGGTGATTCTTGGGAGTTGTGGGTTGATAGTTTTCATCAACTCCAATAGCACCAAATGAGGTTGGTACATCATCAAGAATGAGTTAAGAAGTACCACATAGAGTATTTTGGGAGATAACAGGTATGTGCGTGTAAATTGTACATATGTGATATATTCTTGTTTAAATTTTACATCATTTATATTAAAAATTTTAAAGTGAAATTCATAATTTGTTCCCTTTTTATGTTACACACACACACACACATACAAGAATAGAATAACCTTGAATGGTTACAAGAGGATAGAGAAGACACAATATTTTCATTCATTTATGAGTAAACATTGTCAAAATTAGACCTTGAACACTCAAGATTACTCATGTTTTTATTGTCACTCCATTGCTAAAAACTATGACGAATGCAACAATCATGAATGTGGATATGTAGGTGGCATAGAATTTGGTGCCACTTGTAGTTATTTGTATAGTTGAAGATGATAATGAAATTTTTTATTACATTCCTTTGATTACTTTTATTACATCTTTGCACTAATTGTTGAGACTGGAAACATGGAAGGAGTTAGTTACTATTTATTGTGTTGCACTGCAGAGAGGATGAAGTTAATTGAACCCAAAGAAAGCAATGAAATGTTGTTTCTCACAAGTTTACATGCTTTAGATATTGAATTTTGGTGAATGTGTGTGTGTGTGTGTGTGTGTTTGCAAGAGACACTTATCTTGGTGGCTTGTATATTGTCATTGATGGAAACTATACATGTTTCTCATGGCCACTTGATATATTTTGGAGTTACTGAAGGATTGGATATAGAATTGAGTAATTATGGTTTAACAGGTACATTATATAGGTTTCAATATATGGTTTGGTGTAGACAAGTATTATCAAATTTTGAGATGTGACCCTAAGAGGAGCTTCAGTAAGGTATAATATACCCTATCCTATGTTCACAGTGGTTGGTGATATCAGACGATCAAGTTATGATGCTTTTTGTAGCAGTTTCCTGACTATAAATGAAGAATAATGATATAGTTTGGTGGATCATTAAGCGATCCTATCACATCAATTATTTGATCGGTTTATAAATTTAATTTGGTATAGCTAACATGGTAGATGAGATCTATGACATTTTTTAAGGTTAGCACAAGATTTTGATGGAGTATTTAGCCGACGCTTCACACAATACATGTTATACTTTGGAGGCCGACCAGTGAAGATATTATCTTTAGAAATGGATATATAAGATCAAGTTTTTGTGGTGATTTGAGTGAGCAATGGTTAGATAAGTTAAGGATACATTTTTTATGTATGAAGGATAAGTAATTAGAGGTTTTATTGGCAGTTGAGAATAGTTTTTTATTGTACTTATATGGAACTATACAGACATAGTTGATGCTATTTCTCAGTTTAGTTTTGTAGTCCAAATCATTTTGTATGGCAGTGAGCCTTTAAGGGTTCTAGCCCTCTTTCTAAATTGAGCAATGAGATCTAGGTTGTAAGCCTAATGCATGTGCATTCCCCTTTTGTATAAAAAGTTTAATAGGGTACTTTATTTTGTAGATTAAATACTTTTGGGTACCATCCCCACCATGGTTTTTCCCTTAACCCGGTTTCCACAATATAAATCATGGTGTCATAATACTATGGATGTATGTTTTTTTATTTCAGTTTATTGTTTGTTATTTGTTTTGGTTTATTCTTATGGAATCTGATCAATAAAGTTAAAAATAGAAGAACACTGATTACCCCCCCTCCCAATATTCCTCAATCCTAACAATTGGAATAAGAGCTTTGTGCCTTAGAGGAATTCTAACATTTTGAGAAAGATATTGATGACATATTTAATAGTTTCTAGCAGTGTTTAGAAGAAAATCTTGATTGCACTTGAAAATATTGATCAGTTTAATACTCAAAACCTTGAATTAGAAGGAAGACTCAAGGAGGTTGAAAAATTCATTGAGAACCTAAAGGAACAATTGAGAAAATATAGGGATAAGAGGAAAGAAATTTTTGAATAGTTGAAGCATAAAGGAAGCACTGATGATCCACGAGACCTAAAGGAAAATTTTGATGAATGTGAATAGATCACTAAAGACAAAGATAATCTTAAACATGAGATGAAAGTTGTGGTAATGAATATGACTAAGGAGATTGAAGCAAAGTAAAATATTGAGAAATCCTTGAAGGACAAATCTAAGGAGAGTCATAAAATGAATTGTGAGGTTGGACAATTGCAGATTGACCTTGAAAAATCTAGACATAATGAGTAAGAAATTGAAAGAGTCAATGAGATGCTTAGGACTGAACTTGTTGTTGCTAATGAATTCAAAGAAAAATTCAAATCTAGTTCAGCAAAGCTTAATGAACAACTTGAGAGACTAAGACCAAAATTAAATACACAAGGACTTGGATTTGAGAAGGGGGAAAGCTTTGGATTTGGTCAGAACAACACCTTATCAAACAAACAAATGGAGAAACCTAAAAGGAAACCTATAAGGCAACCTAATGGACAAAAACTCAATGGGAGATTATTTTCATGCAACAAATTTGGTCAGAGGGTGATTCAATGCAGGAGTAGACCTAATGCCACATCCTTTTCTGGCTATTGTTACACTTGCTACAATTATGGACACAAATAAAATGAATGTAGAGCCAAGTTGAACAACTCTGTAAATAAAGGAAATATAACCCACTACAAATGCAACAAATTTGGATACATAGAAAAGAAATGCAGATTGAGGAAAAATATAGAGAACACAAGGTATGGAAATGGGACATGTTTCAAATGTAATAATTCTTGTAGTATTGCTAAGTATTTTAGGTTCAATAATTCTAATATGAATATGAGAAGTTTGGTTGGGAGAAACATTGTACAAGATAATGATGAAGGCAAAAAGATTGATGTTGAAGAAGTCAGAAAGAAGATGAGAGAGATAGGGGTACCTAAAATAAATTCAAAAGGTAACGTGAAGTGTTTGCACCTGTAATGCCCCACTAGGGAACCCATGCAAGATTAACCTAAAAAATGGTACTAGTTTATAGATAAATAATTATTTAAAGTTTACACAACAAGATCATACAATAATGCATAAGTAGTAACAATACACTCACATAAATGAACTAAAGCATCAATTACAAATCTTAGGGGTTCCATGATGTAGAATTATGTAAGACAAAACTCAACACTAGATAATAATAAACATAAGGTTACACATCTATAAATGGATAATAGATACTTCATCAATAAATAATTACAAAAGCTCAACTAATGCCATAAGGTATACATCATAACTCACATCTTCTGCACATGTCGTAGAGTATGTAGTAATCACTCTAATACAAAGTATGATACAATATCTAGAGTAGGTATCAGATCTAATATAATAATACAAGATTAAAATAAAGATATGTTAAGATCAAAACCTACAAAGAAGAATATGAAGAGTACAAATAATACAAGGATCATCCAACATTGGTAGAAGGACGTCAAATCTCAAATGGAAAAAGAATCACTACCACCCAGCCTTGTGGAACTATAAAAGTCCACCCCACCATGCTTAGGAGATAACATCACACCCCACTAAGATAACAGTAACAAAATAATGAAAGGATATTTAGGAAAGGGGGTCCTTATAGATCTCTATCTCAATATATACTAAAGCTACTACAAGGTAATAATCACTAATCTAGAGGAAACCAAATTGTGTAGGGAACCTAAGTTGTATATAGGGAAGTGTCCTGATATACGTCGACACTCAAATGACCATATATGGCATTAATGACCTCTCAAATGGATAAAGTCACTAACTATGCTAGACACACACCTCTCAAGGTGAAAAGCATCATCTCATCCTCCATCTTAGCCTATACTAGTGCTCAAGCATGGGTGAGGAACCATATCTTATTAATTCATTTTAAGCCCCAATTAATGTATCATATTATCACTTGTTAAGTTTACTTACAATAAGTGATCCTGACAACCACTTGTGGGCCCTAGCACTTATTGCAAGCCACCCCCATCTATACAACTAGATAACCTACCCTAAGCTCACAAATCACACATTTATATAAAAAAAAAAGTGCATAAACATGAGAACCAAATCCAGTTCTTCATGGGATAATAGGAATGATCATAAAATAATAACTATACTCTCAAAGAGTCCATAAGACATGAGATTACAATATTAAGGTTTGGTAACTAGAATCGACTCCACAACCACATCAAGAACACACACAAGATACACTAAAAACACACCCCAAGCCTCTGTATACTTTTCCTAAAGTTGTATATGATTTCCCCAAATAACTAACCATAAAAGGAAAACTCATACAAATAAGGGAAATACAATTTCAAAAGTCTAATAATCAAACTAATCTGAAAAAAAATTCCCAATTTGACTATAGTTATTTCCAAATACTTATAGAAAACATAATGTAACACAAAGACATCTTTACCATTTTTTAAAAATAAATTACATTAACCAAAAACATTCATATATTGATGACTAAAATAATATTAATAATAAACTAATTATTAAATAATATTCACTAATTATTAAATATATTTTTAGATGGGTAATGGGCCAAAGCCAAGATTTTAATTATTATTATTATTTGTTAAGATTAAGTAGATGTGAACCCAAGATCTGGACCAGATTAGAGGCTCACAAATTTACCATTGTGTTGTAGGTTGTTGCCTATTAATTATCAAATATTAATATTAGTAAATTAACATTAATATTTAAATTGAAAAATGATGTCGCACTCTACTTTTCTTTTTCATTTTGCAACTCGTCAATCACATGGTTTTCATGACATCCCTGGCAATTTTCACTCACTCAATTCTGCTTTTGGTTCAAGGCTTCCAAGCACTCCTCCCTAAATTTAGAAAGGACTTCATCTCCATAGAAGAGCACCTATCACTGCTTCTTTTTCTGGGGGTTGGAGTCGAGTGGGGGGGGATCTTTCCCTCTATTTGGTGCCATAATCATTTCCTTCCTAGATTGTGATTTACTCCTTTTTCAGTGGAGAATTTAGATCAAAAAATTTCCTCCTTTGAGCATACCAAATATGTGAAGCATGGATTTGGCTTCAGTCTGGGTTCTGGTTTTGGTCAACAAAAGGTTAGCCCTAATGGCTGGGTTGAGGTTAAATCTAGGAGAAGTAAGCGCAAACCCTCTTAACTGCCAAGAGGTTGTGGCTTCTTTCTTCCTACAAAAAATTCCTTCAAATCTCTTTCCCCTAAGGGTAATGATGCTCTTGTTGGATCTCAGCTGACGGATTTACTAAAGACTCAATTGGAGGAAGCTATTCTCCTTACAAAAAATATTATCCGTATGGATAAGGTAGAATTGAGAAGACCTCAGCCCTATGTAAGAAATTTGGAATGCTTGCAAGATGGAATAGTTTTTGGCACATCCACATCTAAGATTATGAATTGGTTTGATAACCAGTACAAAGGCAAGGTAAGTACCGCTACTTTGTTAGATGGATTTTTCTTTTTAAAATGTAAATTAGAAGAAATGAAGAACTATTTCCTTTCATTAGAAAACCCTAGTTTTAAAGGCCATAATTTTTCCTTTATAGCGTGGATACCTAATTTTAACCTTAGTTTGCTAAAGAATTTTTTAGTAGAGAGATCCATCCTTCTTCTGAACATCCTAGTGGAGCTTATCAACTTAGAATTTTTAAAATTGTAGCTAATCATTTTGGTAAATATGTAGGTATGTTAGAATTTGATCAGCCCCAATCATAAGACATTATTATAACCAGGATGGATATTAATATTAATAACCTTAACCCTATCCTAATTAAAATCCAATATTATGTTTATGAAATCAAACTGGTAATCCTTAAATCAGAAATTAAAGAAGAGATGGAGGATTCAATTATTCTAGACAAGGACGATTTGTTGTCCCAGAAAGAAGTAGGCAGTAAGGAAGATATTGTTTTGGATTTTAGGCTTAAAGAGGTTGAGGAAGGAGAGATAGTGGTAGATATTAGGGATAATGAAATTTCCCCTTCTATAGAGTTTGAGTCTCCACATAGCTCCTACTCTCAAGAAATTTCTATTATATTTTTTAGGGTTGGGGATGACTTCTATCTCGAAGATAATCACAATAGAAAATTTACAGGAAATGAAAAGGATTTCCTAGGTAATAACTTTGATGTGGTAGTTGGGGATGATTTATGTCCTCTTTTCCTTTTTAAGGAAGATATGGAGTCTACAAGGAAAAGAGAAGAAGAATTAAAATTAATCATGAAGCATTTATGTGATGTTGTATCTAATGAATTGATGGATCAATTCATAGAAGAGATTTGTGATAAGGAGGAATTCATGCATCAAAATGAGCTTCTGATTAAAGAATGCATGAGTATGGAGAATCCTATTACTGTTGTTATGTTGATCATATTCTTACAGATATGGACGATCTAGAGCATGAGGATCGGGAGATGCTAGGAATTTTTTCTTATCTACCTAGCAAAGACACTCCAGACTGTGTCAAAACAAGTAAGAAAAAGGGGAAGAAAATCAAAGCAGGAATTAAGACTGGAGGATGAGAAGGATGCAATTTAGGCCAAGTTGATTGATATATTTTATGTAGGGAAGGGGAATTTCCTTCCCAAAGCGCCATGAATATCCTTACTTGGAATGTTAGGGGTCTAAATGCCCCTAACAAGAAACATATTTTAAAATATTGTATCTCTAAAACTAATGTAGATCTACTCCTATTGCAAGAAACTAAATTAGATAGTGATGAGTTGTCGAGCTTTAATAGGAAACTAGGTTTTAGGGAACTTTGGGGAGCTCAAGCTAGGGGGCTTCAGTTGGCCTATAAATTATCTAGGACCCAAGATTAGTGGTTATTTTAGATCTAGAAGATCATGTTAATTGGAGTTGTGGTCTAGTTAGGATTTATTGAATGAACTTAAGCTTTAGAATATTCAATGTCTATGGACCAATCCCAAACATGGAAAAGGAAAGGGTGTGGAAATATATTCAAAGGAAAATGACAAAATTTGATAATGAAATCTTCATCATTGGGGTTGATTTTAACACAATCACAAAGGCTTAAAAAAAATGGGGATCTAAGAGGCTTCCTAGAGCAGTGGAAGATTTTAATGACTAGATAAATAGGAATGGCCTCACAGAAATTGTTACCTCTATGGTATGCTTCACATGGAACAATAGGAGAAAAGGATTTAGTTTCATAGCTAAAAAGTTATATAGATTCCTACTCTGTAGGAACTTAGTTGAACCTCCTTTTACTATGGCAGGAGAGGTGAAACCGATCTCAAGCTTTGACCATTTCCCAGTAGAATTATGAGTACTTAAAATAAAAGTCTAGAGAATTGCCTGTTTAAATTTGAACAGATGTGGTTTAAGAAAGAATTTTTTTTAGAGATGATTAAAGGATGGTGGAAGGAATTTGAATACTTTGGTTCTAAACTCTACCAAGTTGTCAATAAATTAAAAATTATTAAACAAAACCTTAAGTTCTGGAATAAAGCAGATTCTGGGAACACATTTGAGAATAAAAAGGAACTGGAGGGGGAATTAGAAACTCTTAATGAGGAAGTGCTAGCATGAGGAATGTATAATTCATTATATGAGGAGAAAATCCTTTTGAAGATATACAAAGATGTTCTAGCTAAGGAAGATATTTTTTGGAGACAAAAATATAGAGAGACTTGGTTAGAAGAGGGACATAGGAGGGTATGTGTACCAAGTTGTGAACCAAAAAAGTGGACACATCTTTAAAAAAATTCAAATTTCATATAACTCAATCGGGTTATTGAAAATTAAAATTTTTTCTAGGCTTGGTAAACAAGCCTAGAAAATATTATAAAAAAACTCAATATGTCTCAGAACCCGATCGGGTTTCTAAATTTCAAATAATCCGATCAGGTTCTGAAAATCAAAAAGTACTTCAAAACTTGATCAGGTTTTTAAGAAGTAAAAATTATGCATTTTATTCTCCATAACCCGATCGGGTTATGAAGAAATTAAAATAGGCTTTTCTATGGAAGCCATAACTTCCACATACGGAGTCTGATTGACTCCATTAAAAAAAGTGTAGGAAAGATCTTGAGATGATCTAACACATGATTAACCTACAATCATCTTTAATCATCAACATTTTTTCTGCCATCCATTTGAATCAAGTAAGGTATAAAATAGGTACTCATTATTTCCCATACATGCAATGTATAGGAAAATCAGTATGCTCTCTCTCTCTCTCTAGATGGAGGGAGAGAGGGAGAGAGGGAGAGAGAGAGAGAGCATACTGAATTTCCTATACATTGCATGTATTGAGAACAATGAGTACCCATTTTATAACTTACTTGATTCAAATGGATGGTAGAAAATTTCTGATGACTAAAGATGATCCTAGGTTAATTATGTGTTAGATCGTCTCAAGATATTTCCTACGCTTTTTGAACAAAGTCAATCAGACTCCGTATGTGGAAGTTATGGCTTCCAGAGAAAAGCCTATTTTGGTTTCTTCATAACCTGATCAGGTTATGGAGAATAAAATGCATAATTTTTACTTACTCAAAACCCGATCGGATTTTTAATTACTTTTTACTTTTTAGAACCCGATCGGTTTATGGCTTTGGAAGAGGCTTGGAAAATGACCCAAAGGCTTGGAGGCTTATTTTCCCTCCATTTTTATTCTTTTAAACATTTTTTCATCTTGTAAGATGAATTCTTGACTTTATCTTCATCACGTTTGTAATTTGTCAAGAGGGTAGCTCTATAATTTTCACCATAATCTCATACGTCTTCTCAGCTTTCTAACCATATAAATTTTTCTATTTTTGGACAACATTAGCATAGTAAACTTTAATTTTCTTTACCACTGTCTTGACAGTCCTCACAGACATATGTCTACCATTTTTTTAATAAATTTTGATATACTTAACCAAATTAAAATTAAATTACATATTATTTTTTGACACTTGATTCTTTACACTTTTTTTAAAAAATTCTCATTTTTTATTATTTTGATGCAAGTTATGCCTAGCACACGAACATGTACTAGACTTTCAAGATGCGGACACTTCAAAAAATCACAGAAACAAAAATACTCGTCAAAAAATTACAAAAAATACACAACTTATAGATCTCACTCTTACCTATCATCCTACCAAAGGGATTTGAAAAATACTAAATATAACTATATGTTTTGTATAGTGCACGGAAACAACTATGTTATATTTTTCTGAAAAAAATTAGGAACATGTTTTTGTGCGCGCGGGGTTTGACCCTCTTAATCTTATTGGGTTTTAAAAAAAACTAGTATTTTAGAAACTAAATTCATAGTAATAAAATTTTTATTTTTTACACATCTTCTTATTTTGAGTGCATGACCCTCAAACATTTGTTCCAAGTTCAGGTTTACCCAATTTTAGAAAAATGTGTCCACTTATACCCCCCTTTTTGGTTCACAACTTGGTGCACATACCCAGGAACACAAAATTCTTCCACAACAGTACTAAGAAAAGGAGGATTTTAAATGGAATAACATCTATCAAGGACAAGGAGGCTCGAGTGATTGAATATTCTGAGGGGGTAGCAGCTGAAGCTATCAATTTCTTTGAAGAAATTTTTCACACAAGCCAAAATCCTAATTTAGAAGCTCAAGAGAGCATTATTGGAAACATCCCTAAAATAATTACTGAGGACCAACATAAAATATTTTTAGGAATATTTACTATGGAAGAAGTTGAAAGCATCCTTAAAAATATGAAACCAAAAAAATCTTCTGGGCCTGATGGCTTGAACCCTACATGTTTTTTTTTCAAAAATGTTGGGATTTTATTGGGGAGGAAGTAACAACAACCCTATATGGGATTAGGAACTCAGGAAGATTTATTAATGAATTTAATAATACTTTCATTGCCTTAATTCTGAAAAAAGATAATCTGGAAACCTTTAGTGATTTTTGACCTATAGCGCTATCTAATACCTTGTACAAATTATTCTCTAAAACAATGGCTAGTAGACTCCAAAAGCTTCTTCCTAATTTAATCAATGAAGAAAAACATGGTTTGTGGTGGTACCCTAAATTTTTATAATTTAGAAGTCCCAATCCAGTATCCAGAAGAAATTTTCTCCATACTAAAAAAATCAAAGGAAGGAAGCTTTATGACACAAATAAATAGAACTAACTAATCGAAGCCTTCAAAAAATAATGGAATTTTGACTTTCTACAAATATTATACTGACAGAGGCTAAAGATGGTCGAATTTTAAAAATATAAAAATGACCCAGTTCAGGAAATCAAATTTCCTATCTCCAATATAAATTTTAGCTTTTCAAGAGGTGTTTTGAATTTTCTACCAAAGCCAAATCCGAAAGTTAGGTAGTTATTTTTTAGTTAGTTTATTGTTTTTTCAAAATAATTTGTAATAAGGGTTGTGTCTTTTCACTCTAAAGAGGTGTGAAAGACACTCAAACACATATATGTACATAATGTAAAATGTAAAGAGACAAGACAATACAATATAATATAATACATTTTCACATATTTGGACAGTTTTTGGATCAACAACTGTAACATGAACTTGGATGTGTCATTTTTTCAAAATCAATAAAGATAAGTGCTTTTTCTTTCATCTGTGGGAATTGACTCAATTTCATTTTTGATTAGTCCCTTGGATAAAAACTTTAGATTTTATTCAAAGTGATAGTTTGATGGTTCATACTTAATTGATTAAATTTACAGCTTTCATTATCAATTGGTCTTTTCATCTTGCATGGTTAAATTCAATTGATTGTGGCCACAATCAATCGGTCTATCATTTGAGGAGTAAAACTTAGTTGAGATAGTTGTGGATTTGTCTGAAGATACATATTCATCATAATGCCTTTGAAGTGATATTTTTCTTGCAAATTGTCTCTGAGGTTGTACATAGGGTTGGGATGATTTTGACTCTATTGGTCATGATAGAATAAGGCACTGGTCTAATCATTATTTGGATTATAGTTATTCAGTTCATTGTTTATAGTTTTATGATATCTTATATATCTATTCACTTCAGCTCACATTTACATTTACAAAAATTCTTTCAATTACTTAAAGTATTTTATTTTACAGTTCATGATACATTGCTTTAAGTTGGATTTCTTTCAAGTGCCTTGCCATACTTGAGAAAGGAGTTTGAAGTGTTTCTCATCTGTTATAAAAATCCTTAAAATGTGAAGGATAAGTTTAAGGTATAGGCCTACCAACCTTTGTTCTGCATAGCCACAATTGTAGAAGTTCCAACCTTGCCTTGGTTGTGACTTGTTAGTTGTCCAAATCACTTGGGTTTCCAAGCATTGGATTGGAAAGTCCATAGGAAAACCAATTTGTTGATTTGAGAACCAAAATTTTGTTCTGGGGAGATCAATTTATGATGGGGTGATTATTGCATAGGATGCTATACATTCTGTCCAAAAGAACCCATACCTAAGTATGTTAATTAAACTAAATATTAAATAATCTTATGATAAAGTGGACTGGTTCTTCTTAAAGAATTGTCTCATTGCCTTTGGGTTTGCTAAAAAATGGGTGGATTTGATTTTTGAATATATTTCTACTCCCAAACTTTCTATCTTGGTTAATGGATCACCTAAAGGATTCTTTGAGATTAATAGGAGAACAAGAAAAGGGGATCCAATTATTGGGATAATGGAGAGGTGTGTACTGAGAGGGGAGGGGTGAATCAGTACCCTTAAAAACTTTTAAACTAATCTTTGTAACCAAATTTTTTATAATAACCGACTGAGTAGATTGCATACACCAAAAATATAATGTCACTGCTGAAATGTAAATGCATGTAAAGTAAACAATACACACAGATGAAAATTAATTACTCATGAGACTATTATTTTGGTATCACAAAAAACCCTTGTTAGAAGGTAAAAAATGCGGTGGGGATGAGACCCACAACACTTCACTATTGTAGTAAATAAAGTAGCATGTTAAAGCTTACAAAGATTGATCAATTCTGATGATCTTACTCCGTTAGGAGTAACAATGAGATCAATTAGATCTACCTTGTGAGAGGACTTAGCAACACAATATATATGTGCACTAGGTTAAGAGATTTACATAAAGATGATTGAATCTACTTTTTTAGGATAATTTTGGGTTTATTACAATTGTTAGAGAGTAACAGAATTGTGATCTGAACAAAACAAATCTCTATATTGCAAATACAGATCCTTTAAGTGCATAAAATGTATCACCTTATTGTGAATGATAATACCTTCTGCTCTGTTCTTCTTGGTATCCTTTCCTCTATTCTAAAAATTGATTACTGCAATGTAGTCTTTTTCCTAAAACCTTGTATGATCTCAAATGTCCATAGTATGGCATCTACTTGATCATTTCTTGATCTTCCATACTTTACAAATGACATCTTTACATTATATATATATATATCAAATTGATTGACCTAATTAGGGTTTTACTATATCATCCATAACCTAAGATCAACAGTATAAATAATTTACCTTGATCATCTAAACATAGGAGACATAAACAATTAATGTTGTGAATTTGTAATTGATGTTCTCCTCGATCATTGTAAACCGTTATCTAGGTTGGCAAAAATTTGTTACCTAGATTGATGTGCTATAACAAAATTTTATGTGGCCTCTGGTCCACTCAGTAAATGTTGTGTCTCGGTGCTTGGTGTAGTTTGTGTCTCTTAGTGTAAAATATGTGCTCAATTTATACTGCTACTCGGTAAAGTCTGTCTACTCGATAATCAATGCACTCGGTTAACTTTGTGTGTGTTCAGTGCTCTCAGTTAACTTTGTACTTTGGTGATTATACCAACTGGTTTGTTTGTGACTCTGTTACCGGCTATCCATTTGAGTGCTTGTATACTAATGACAACCTTCAAAATTAATTTGGAGTAATAATCTACCCCTTTGGCATTAGTATAAAAAACTTATCATTTACAAATTACCATTCATAGTGACTCCCCCTTTGTACATGCTCAGTATATGTATATGACTCCCCCTAATTATAGTTTCCCTATTTACTATACTAATATATATATATATATATATATCCCCCTTTTTTTTAAATAATGACAAAAGGAATAAAACTTATAATTTTCCAAAAATGTTAGGATGGGCTTGCTTGAGATTTTGAATTAGCTTCTCCCATTCCTCTTTTAAATGCTCAAGGGTTAATAGCTCTAATTTTATTTGAGCATGCATATCATATATTCTTTCTGTGATTGACAGGTTTGGGGTGGCAATCAAATTCTTTTCCAATGTCACATGTTTCTGCATCATAACTAAGTCCGGTAGTAATGTTGCCTGTAGCTTGGTTACTTGTTCTCTAATTTTGTCTTCTTCTTTCTTCAATTCTAGTCTCAACTGTTGGTTTTTGAGAACCTTGGTGTAATGCATCTGCAATGCATGTTGCTCGGTTGATAGACTATTTGCACTATATGTTAGATCTTGTTCTAATTTATGCATCTTTTCACTAATCTCTATAGTGAAGTGATCTAATGTGCATAACTGCTATATAATTGTAATGGATTTAGATATAATAGTTTCTAAACCACTTACAAATTCAGACAGAGTTACCTTGTTTACTACCACTGCCCGGCTGATCTTCTCAGTAACATTATATTGTATCTTCTTTTCTACTCTCTCTTCCAATTTCTGCTTGGCATAAATGTCAGGTTTGTTAATTGCCTCGATGATAAGTGCAAGTTGATTAAGTATGGGGGTTGATTCATCTATGTTCACATAAGGAACAACTTGCATCAGAATATCCTTAGTGGTCTCTAGCACCTGTGCACTTTTGTGTTCTTTCCTCAGCTTATCATGTGTTGCTTTTTGGGTGCAGAGTTCACCGTACCTTGTTAAAGATTCAGGGTCAAGTGTCCATGGATCAAAATTAGGAATGTCAATGATTTCATCAAGTTTCATGGGACCCTTTATTCCTTTCTTATTTTTCTTCTTCATTTCTTTTTTTCTTGATGAAGGTATATATATCCCCTTTTTTTTAAAATAATGACAAAAGGAATAAAACTTACAATTTGCCAAAAATGTTAGGATGGGCTTTCTTGAGATTTTGAATTAGCTTCTCCCATTCCTCTTTTAAATTCTCAAGGGTTAATAGCTCTAAGTTTATTTGAGCATGCATATCATATATTCTTTCTGTGACTGACAGGTTTGGGGTGGCAATCAAATTTTTTTCCAATGTCACATGTTTTTGCATCATAACTAAATGCGGTAGTAACATTACTTGGTTACCTATTCTCTGATTTTGTCTTCTTCTTTCTTCAAGTCTAGTCTCAACTGTTGGTTTTCGAGAACCTTGGTGTAATGCATCTGCAATGCATGTTGCTCGGTTGATAGACTATTTGCACTATATATTAGATCTTGTTCTAATTTATGCATCTTTTCACTAATCTCTATAGTGAAGTGATCTAAAGTGCATAACTTCTATATACTTTTAAGGGATTTAGATATAATAGTTTCTAAATGAATTACAAATTCAGACAGAGTTACCTTGTTTACTACCATTGCCTAGCTGATCTTCTCAGTAACTTTATATTGTATCTTCTTTTCTGCTCTTTCTTCCAATTTTTGCTTGGCATCAATGTCAGGTTTTTTAATTGCCTCAGTGATAAGTGAAATTTGATCTAGTATGGGGGTTGATATATCTATGTTCACATCAGGAACAAATTGCATCATAATCTCCTTAGTGGTCTCTAGCACCTGTGCACTTTTTCTTCCTTTCCTTAGCTTATCATGTGCCACTTTTTAGGTGTAGAGTTCACTGTACCTTGTTAAAGCTTCAGGGTCAAGTGTCCATGGATCAAAATCAGGAATGTCAATGATTTCATCAAGTGTCATGAGACCCTTTCTTCCTTTCTTCTTTTTCTTCTTCATTTATTTTTTTCTTGATGAAGGAGATAATGTTAATGCTAATTGAGCCTTTTGCTTGGTTTCTTGCTTGGCTGACTTGGTATTTAGTGTGATGACTTGGGAAGGTGCCTCGATAGCTGACCTATCTATAGTAGAGGTCTCTATTGTATTGTCTATATTTTTGTTACCTTCACCTTTGTTTCTTGCATCAGTGGTATCTTGAGGTGTATCACCTTGTGTTGTTCCACCACTATGCTCAGTCTGTGTACCTTGAATATCACACTTGTCTTCATTTGTGTTTGTAACCTGCTCGAGTGTTTTCTATTGTGCTTTACTCTCAATATAAATATCTTGTACAAAAATAGGCAAATGGTCTGGTACTATTTCTTAGGCGACCTTTGTTGTGTCTTTCTCTTCTATAGTCTTGGTTTCTCTGATTGTCTCATCTTCTTTTGCCTTATCATCAGGATCACCTTCAGTTATGTCATTTATTGTGATCTCTAGATGACCTAAGTTATTCAATAGTGTGAAAATACCATCTAATACATTGTCAACAACTACATCATCAATCGTGATTGGTTCTATACTCAGTTTATGTCCCTTGATATCGACTGTAGATGCAATTTTTGTTGCTTCCTTAGT
The DNA here is from genome assembly GCA_018584345.1 of Thuja plicata. Lineage (NCBI taxonomy): Eukaryota > Viridiplantae > Streptophyta > Pinopsida > Cupressales > Cupressaceae > Thuja > Thuja plicata. The sequence continues at coordinate 1,768,723 of MU224265.1, forward strand.
GTCCTTGGTGTCCTCGGGTGGAGTGAGAAGATCTTTCCAAATCCTGGTGCTCTCTTCATCCACTTCCTTCATATTTCCTTATAGAATGTTCAATGTTTGGGCTTTCTTGGGAAATTTCTTAGCATATTGTTGCATAATATTTTCATTCTGTACTACTGTGCATTCAACCTTTAGTAGAGTGAGAGCTTCTTCTCTCATCTATTTATTAGTGTTGACTGCATATGTCCATCTGGCTGATATCTTATCATATAATTCTTGTGGAATATAAGTAGAAAATTCAATAGGAACTCGTTTGAAATTTATCATCATACCTATATTAGCTTCTTCAAGTTTTTTTTGATTCTCGGTAGTCAGATTTGCATAAGTGTGTAGCTTAGGATGTGCTAACCGCTCGGTTGTCCTTATTTCTTTAGCAACTTCATAAATAATCTTCAGTGCCTTATTTACCACAACCTTAAATTGTTTAGTGTTTTCATCATAATCATCCTTTTCATCCTTATTCCTTATGTATTTCTTTCTTTGTGTCGGTGCAGGATTCTCGATAGTGCCTTTTTATTTCCTTGTTTGATATGTGAATTTTGGTGAAGTCCTTGTTATCTTCACAACTCCTTTCTTTAAAGGTGGTGAATCTTTTGTCACTGATTGTGATCTTTTCCTTGATGGGGACTTAGTTTTTATGATTTTTCCCTTTTTGGCATTGGGTGCCTCAACTTGTGCTTCATCAAACTCGGTGGCATCAACATATTTTTCAGGTTCATCATCCTTACCTACTGAGGTATGCATCTCGGTATCATCAACTAACTTGTCCAATTCTTCATCAGTGATGGCAATTTTTCTTTTCAAAGTCTTCACAATATTAGTCTTGTTCCTGCCCTTCTTCTCAACTTGTAGACCAATAGATATTTGAGCCTCTTCTTCTTCATATGTGCCAAATCTCATGGAAGATTTGTCAACTAGTTCAATGAGTAATTTTTCAATAGCATCATAAGCAATATCATTGTTGAGCTCATAATCCATTGGAGGTATCCATGATGTTCTTGGTTCTACTGCTTTTATAAGTGCAGTATCTGTGTTAACTATAAAACAGATTTCATCTTTGTATTTTTCTACCAAATGCACTGGAATACATGATCTCTTTTCCATCCTAGCTTTGAACTTAGCAAAATAATTATTCATAACTAGTTAAAAATTTGTTCCTAAGCTTGTAACAAAATTACTCATTTTCAATGTAATCAGTCGGTTGGTCTTCCATTTTATAGTACCGACAGAGGGAAATAAATTACGCAGATAGAAGAATATGCATAGAAGTAGTGAACCAAACTTACATGTATTTGACCATGCTGATCTTATGGTTCTCATATTCTCTTCAAGTTGTCTGTGCAATAGCTCAGAAATGTCAAGTTTTAAACCTTTCTTTACAATTTTGTAGGAAATGTCAATAGCTCCGCATGCAACACTATTCATTCTGCTAGACTAGAATATCTTGTAGCCAATAACATAAGCACCAAACCTAAGTTCAGGATCACCGATTGAGTTGATCTTTAGATCTCTTCCATCCCACTCAGCTCCTATAATATTTTCAATCTCAGTTCTCGATGGGTGCCTTAGGGATTTTGATTTTTCAGATGTGGGATACCCAGTTACTATGTGAATAACATCTTTGGTTATATTTTTTGGTTCATCTAGACAGAGCTTTTCATCATGTACTCTTTTCAAAACAATGTGGATCCACTTGGTTTGAAAAACCTTTAGGAAATTTAGGGCATTGGTTAACGCTTTGACCTCCAGATGCTTATGATCAATTTTTCACTTCACATTTGTGCATAGTGATTGGTATGTAGAAATAAGTTCAAAATCCCCTATTTCACCTATCTTATAGTGAATGTATGCATGCACATATTGAACCAACAGAACCATAGGAAGAATCGATGAAAATGTTCCTTTGTCATCGGGTTGGGCTGCAACCTATGGATGTATCTTATAGTTTATCTTTGTGCAAGTGGATTTCTTAACAAGAACAACCTTTTTCTCATCCTCTATCTTTTCCTTCATAGTTTGAGATGAGGATGCCATGATTTCTGATTTAGGTTTTCCACAAAAGTGTTTGAATGACTTGGTTAGTGCAGAATACATAATTGACTAAATTTCTTGGCTTCTCAAAATATACTTAGAACCTTTGTAAAATGCTCAAAATACCCTGCTACAAATTTTCTCTCAAATTCTTTGTGATCACTATGTGAAAAAATGAGTTTGCCTTGATCAAATTTATAGTAAACAACTTTGGGTGGTGCAATAAATGCTCATCACCAACCACTTGGTGGACAATCATTATGCTCAGTTAACACTGATGATACTTCAGCTCGGTGAGTATACCAAATGCTTGGTTTCCATAGCAACTTGTTTGTCTCACACATATTCACCAACTGGAATTACTAACTCAGTACATATTAACCAACTCAACTAGATCAACGTAATAAAAAATATAATACCATAGTGCATCTCAATTCATGCTAATTTGGCATTTGTATAATGAATATAGGAATTGATGTAAGATATAGCTTTGCAAAACATAGTTCCTTACTTTCTTGTATTGCTTAGGTGGAGACGGTGGAACCACCTAATCCATTGGATGAGGTGTCACCGACTATTGTGCTTGGTCCTACATTATCATTTGATTCTTTCCTCCATATTTGACTTCTAATTCTCATGATTTCTTCAATTGTATTTCCATTTCCATAAGTATTTAATCGGTCTGCACAATCTCTACTTAAGTGACTGACTTTGTGACAGTGAGAACATGCCATACCAGAGCTTGACCAATTTCTAGACTTAGTTCATCATTGTCTCATACAGCTCACTACTATATGCACATATTTACCACATGATGTACAACTACCCCCAAGTGTTTTAATCTCATGCATAAGCATTACCTTGTCTTCTCGATTGATTTACCTTTTCTTGTCCTTTAGGCTTCCATATTTTCTTTTGCTTATTTCTGTATGCTTGTGATGTATGACCATGCATGTTGCAACTTTGAAAATATTTAACCATGTATGGTTTCTTTTATGGTTTGTTCATCTTGGATCTACATTCATGTGCTTGATGTCCATGCTTATTACAGTTATAGAAAATACCATTAAATTTAGGAGGGTTTCTAGGAGTACCTTTTTCTTTTCTCCTACAAACATTTGATGTGTTGTCTAGTTTTCCACAGTGATGACAAGAGGGATTCTTAAGCTTCAAACTTAAGTATACATTCCTTTGTTTAGCTTGATTTGGAAATTCTCCTTGCTTGGTATACCCTAATCTGGTATTGTTGTTCAGTATCCTCTGATAGTTTATAAATTCATCCATTCTCTTAGTACTTTCTTCAGATCTCTTAATCACTTGATTATGTTATTGAAGAATCTTCAACTCATTTCTCATTTTTTCATTTTCTTCCTTCAGTACACCATTTTCTTCTATTCTTCTTGAAAGTTCAGTATTTAACTAGTTTCCCTCATGATTCATAGCAACCACTTGATTGGTGATCTAAAAGTAATGTTCAGTAAGTCTCAATATCTCAAATTCTTTTTCTTGTAACTTTTCAGTCATCTGTCTTCTGTCATCAACAACCATTTTTTTATATTGTTCATCTTTCTTTGCATCACTCAAGACTTCAACCATTCTAACCATTTGTGTAAATGGACTGATTTGTAGTGCTTTCACTTTTTCAGTAAGTTGTTGATTTCTCTGAGATAGATTTGATATGATTCCTTCAGATGCATCAGATATGCTACCAGATTTAGATCTAGATGTGTCAAATGGGTCGTGAATCTCTTCTTCCTAATAATCAATCTCATGATAGCGAAGTGCCATGTCCTTTCTCTTAATCAACATCTCCCTGAGTTTCTCTTTGGCTTCCTTCTATTATTTGACATATATCTGCAATTGTAACTTATGATTTTCAATAGTTTTATCAAGTGTATACCTTTCCATTTTAAGATATTTTCTCTTCAATGATTGAAATTTATAAACAAGAGAACTAGCTCTGATACCAATTTTTGGGATAATGGAGAGGTGTGTACTAAGAGGGGAGGGGTGAATCAGTACCCTTAAAAAAATTTAAACTAATATTTGTAACCAATTTTTTTGTAATAACTGAATGAGTAGATTGCATACACCAAGCATATAATGTCGCTGCTGAAATGAAAATGTATGTAAAGTAAACAATGCACATACATTAAAATTAAGTACTCATGACACTAGTATTTTGGTATCATAGAAAACCCCTATTATAAGGTGAAAATTGTGGTGGGGATGAGACCCACAACACTTCATTTCTGTAGTAAATAAAGTAGCCTACTAAAGCTTACAAAGATTGATCACTTCTGATGACCTTACCCTGTTATGAGTAACAATGAGATCGATTAGATCTACCTCATGAGAGGATTTAGAAACACAATATATGTGTGCACTCGGTTAATAAATTTACATAAAGATGGTTAATTCTACTCTGTTAGGATATTTTGGGGTCTATTACAATTGTCAGAGAGTAACAGAATTGTGATCTAAACAAACACAATCTCTAAATTGGAAATACAGATCCTTTAAGTGCATAAAATGTATCACCTTAGTGTGACTGATAATACCTTCTACTCTATTCTTCTTGGTAGCCTTGCCTATGTTCTAAAAACTTATTACTGCAATGTATTCTTTATCCTTAAACCTTGTCTGATCTCTGATGTCCATAGTATGGCGGCTACTTGATCATTTCTTGATCTTCCATACTTTATAAATGACATCTTTATACTATATATATCAAACTGATAGACCTAATTAGGGTTTACTATATCATCCCTAACCTAATATCAATGGTGTAAATAATTTACCTTGATCATCTAAATGTAGGAGACATAAACAATTAATGTTGTGAATCTGTAGTTAATGTTCTCCTCCATCATTGTAAACCGTTATCCAGGTTGACAAAAAGTTATTACCTAGATTTATGTGCCATAACAAAATTTTATGTGGCCTTTGGTCCACTCGGTAAATGTTGTGTCTTAGTGCTCGGTTTAGTCTCTGTCTCTTGGTGTAAAATGTGTGCTCAGTTTATACTGTTGCTCGGTAAAGTTTGCCTACTCAGTAATCACTGCACTCGGTTAACTTTGTGCTTGATCAGTGCTCTTAGTTAACTCTGTACTTCAGCCATTATATTGAATGGTATGTTTGTGACTCTATTACTGACTGTCCATTTGAGTGCTTGTATACTAATTACAATCTTCAAATCTCATTTGGAGCAACACCAATCTCCCTGTTCCTCTCCATCATCACGGCTGAAGCTTTAGGTTTATCAATTAATACATAAATATTTGAAGGTAGGTTTAATAGCATTAAAATAACTAAATATATAGATTCGATTAATCATCAAAAAAATTTGGATGACACAATGTTCTATGGACAAAGCACTATTAAGGAGTCCAGAGAATATAAAAATATCCTAGACCAAAATGCTTTAGCTTCAGGGTAGGAAATAAATGTGGATAAAACATAGATTTTATTTTTTAATACTCAACTAGATCTAGAATAGGAAATTTATAGTATTCTAAATTTTAAAAAAGCATTCCTACCTTGTAAATATCTGGGGCTTCCACTTGAATCTGGTACAAGATTGTCTAAATTATGGCACCAAACTATAGATAAAATCAAATCTAAAAAGGCCTCTTGGAAAGGTAAATGGCTTACTAATGTTGGAAGGGCTACTATGGTCCAAGAAGTCATGTTAGGACAACCTATTTATCAGTTGGCCTGTATAGATCTCCCTTTCAAAAAAGGGAGGAACTCAATAAATTGATGAGGTCCTTCTTTTGGCAGGGAGGAGGGGATAAAAATAAGATCTCCATGTTGGCTTGGGATAAGGTCTATAGACCAAAGGAGGAAGGGGGAGCATGAATAAAACATATCAAATTCCAAGGTAGATCTTTAGGGGCAAAAATAGTATAGTATATGTATAGAAACCCACACCATAATGGGTTAAAATTTAACTCATAAGTATTTACGTAACTCAGATCTTATAAATATTTTTAGAGAGAGGTCCCCCTAAGGGGATCTAGAATATGAAATTTCATGCTAGAATAAAGGTTCATCATCCTGGAAAAGTTGACTTGGAACATAGGGAAGGGTGAGGAGGCCTTTTTCTAGTAAGACTCATGGGAAGGATATAAGGTTCTACAACCTGGGGTTAATTTGGAACAATCTAGATGCATCTTGGAAGCCAATTGTGGTAAAAGAGTCATAGATTATGTCTCTTTTGATGAGGATGGGATGGGATGTAAATGGAAGGATAGGAAGCACTTGAATCTTCCTCCTTCTGAAGAAGACACTCTATGCTACATTTGGGGAACTAGGAGAACCTCCTTGAATTTAGGATCTGATAAGCTGATTTGGGATGATAGGAAGAATGTGGAATATTTGGTTAAAGAAGGATACAAATTTATTATATCCATACTTGTATGTTCTAAGGATAATCCTCCATCTACATTGTTTTGGAATAAAGAGTTCCTTCCAAAAGCAGGGATATTTACATGGTTGGTATGGTATATGAAGATTTTAACGTGAGACAGATTCAGGAAGATGGGATTTCAGGGCCCAAGTAGATTCCCCCTTTAAAAAAATCATGACGAAACCATAGACCGCCTTCTTTTGGGATGCTATTTCTCTTCCTAAATTTGGACATGGTTATGCTCTCAACTAGGATGGGTATCGACCCTTCCGAGGTCCATCTCAAACTTTCTTCAGTCTTGGCCACTCCTTAGAAGATATAGCATTTATGACTCATTATGGATTTCAGCTCCCTCAATCATTTTGTGGGAACTGTGGAAGGAAATGAATGGGAGGATTTTCAAAGATAATTTGGATTTTGAAAAATTATTGAACAAGATAGAATTCTCAATCATCGAGCTAACAAATAATACAATTTTGAACAAAAATAATAAGAATATGATAATGTCCCATTGGGATGAAAGTATGAGGGGAAGACGGATTGGTCTTAAAATCCCTCTTTAGATTGGTTTAGGGGGAGCTTCCACTTCACACAAATGAGAAAATTGTAAATGGAAACCGCCTAAGCTAGGTTGGTTTAAACTCAACTTTGATGGGGCATTGATAGGAAATCTAGGCAATGCAGGCATTGGTTGTTGCATCCATAAATTAGAGGGCAAGGAAGTTGCTAGGTTGTAAAAATATATAGGCAAGGAGACTAATAACTGGGCAGATCTAATGGCCTTAGTGGAAGGCCTCCTCCTATGTAGAAGCTTGGGTGTCAAGAAATTAGAAATTGAAGGGGAATCTGCAATAATAATCAATGCCCTTAGGAAGGGATCTCTCTTTAATTGGAGACTTGACTCGATATTATCAATAGCCTTGGCTCTGTGCCAGCTTTTTGATAAATTAACTTTTAATCACATTTATAGTGAAGGTAATCAGACAGAAGATGAATTATCTAATCAAGCGATTGAGATACGTCTGCAAGGGTAATCATTTAAAGGATGTAGCTTAGAATAAGAAAATTATTATTGTACATGGTATGGTATAGATATAAAAGGGATAAAGAGGCAAGAGAGGCAAGGAAAGTGGTTAATATTAATAAAATCATCTAAAGGTAGAATAGAACAAGCAAGGGTTTTTAAGTATAAGGGTGAATAATACAGCATTCTCTCTTAAACAGAGAAAATAACATGTAGTATAATTTTAAAATAGTACCATGACGTAAATAATAATTGGAAGGACACGTAATCTTTTAAAATTGAAATATTGACTAAAATATAAAGCAAAAATCCTAGAGACATATAATTTTGGTGCATGTTTTCCTTAACAACACACTTTAACTTTAAACTTAGATAGTTTGTAGTCTTTACTGGCAATTACATTTGTCTTAAAGTATATAAAGTAGCCACCTCTAATGCTACTCATGAAATTTTAATTTATCCTTAGCTTCCCATGATGTAAAGACCTAAATAATAATGGTGTCATCATTATTTATGAGTGAAAATACCCTCACATGTGTTGTCATTTATATACAAATCAGTGTAATTATTGTCATCATTATCTCACATTAAGCTTGCTTCCAACAAAATACTTTCTAGAGGTTTTTTGCGTCCTCTAAATAGACTGATCTTTCCTCTCTATTTTATAGTTGCTCAAATATTTTCCATCTAAAACTGAGACAACCTTTTGGTCTAAGAAGAAATGGATACCCATATTGTGGTTTTTCATGTTGTAGGTAACAAACAAATGACGTTTAGGGGTAGTATCCAACCATAACATTGGAATCACATCCTCAATCCCTCTGATGATCTTGTTAGGAGGGCTATTGAGTTAATTTTTAGTGAACAAAAATATGATTTTGAATTAACTCTGAGGACAAATGGGAAAATTGGTCGGTCATTCATTTCCTACCTTTTCCTAGCTAGGATCCCCAAAAATGATATTGTAACCCCATGTAGGAAATGTTTTGCCAACAAAATATTGTTGGGTTTGGAGAATGCAGTATACAGTGTAATTCATAATCTCAAAATTATGTACTTAGAGGTTTAAATGAGGGATCAGATTGGTAGTCTGGAAGAAACATACGATATCTTTCGATGACCAGCCATGGTATTCCAGAATATAGAAGATTTTGATGCAAAATGGGCTATGGTGGAACTAAATATACATTTTTACTTAAATGAAGTGAGTGACTCCAAATAACGATATAGTTTGGTTGAGAAACCATATTTAGGAGGAAGGATATCATGTCCCTGCATCTATGGAGAATTTCAAACTTGATAGAATTAATGTTATAGCCCCAATTATTATTAAGAATAGTTGGCAAAAGGGTTTAAAGAATTACTCAAAGGGAAAGACATCTATGGACGAGACTGAAGAAGATGAGGAGAATGGTAATTCGGATGAACTCGTCATCATCAAATGTAAATAGAGGAACAAAATAAATCTATAATAATGGTAGTTATAAAAAATTCTTTTATAGATTAGTGCGTAACAAAATGTTAATAGACTCTATTTTTTTATAGTATGGGATGAGCAAAAAGTTTCTTAAGGATTATTATATAATGTGCATAAACATTTTGAACTCTCATGGATATAATTAGTTAATGTTGGTATTATATAATCTGGGATGCTTGCATTTTGTTTTATTGTTCTAATCATTTTTAAGCTTAAATGAATTAAGATTTTGGGAGATAGGCTTGGAATAGCAGATAATTCATGTAGGACTCCCAAGGAAGGAAGACCTTAAACAATGGTTTTGTTTTAGATTTATGGTAGTCATCATAAATAGTCTTTAATAGATGAATGATCAGGAAGTTTATGGAACCCCCCTTTTTATAATATGGGGTGAGCTGATAGTTTCTCAATGATTGTAGTATAGGGCTTATATACCTTTTATATATTTATGAATATATTCTAGTCAGCGGGGATAATAGGAGCATAATCTTAGATAGTTTCATTCTGTTAAAGGAAATATGAAATTTATATTAAAAGAAAGCTCAAACATATATAAGATTGATAAGGTTGGCATCAAAATTTAGAAGAATTCCTTGTATGATTGGAATAATAAACTATCTAATATGAACAAAACTCCACATAATTTATAACAGTAGAACCAGTATTATTCCTGAATTAACAGATATAGTCAATTCATTATAGATATAATGTGTGTATATGTGTGTGTGTGTGTGTGTGTGTATATTTATTTATTTATTTATTTATATATATATATATATATATATGTATGTATTTATTTATTTATTTATTTATTTATATATATAAACATATTGTTATTGACATATCGTTATGTATATATATTATAATATATATGTATAATGCCTACACTGTACAAGGGACATTGGTGTTTTCAAACTTAGGCATAGATATCCAAAGGCATATAGGTCGGGGTTGACATTTTGTTTTGCATTATGGAAATTTATAAAGTAAAATATTAGTAACCTTTACCAGACATGTATTAAAAACCAAAGGATATGCTTTAGTTAGGATTAACAACCACCTAAGCAATTTCATAACCAAACTTTATAGAAAAAATAAGTATGTTTAGGGATTGACACTTTTAGATGTTCTAAATACTTATTCTGAGGATGTGTGATTTATATTCCTATTCACCTAAGGTAGGTAATGATTAGTTATTTGGTAATAAGAGTGGTTCCCTTATTCTATGAGAACTAAAAGGATACCTTAGGCTATATATGCTCTTGTTTCAAAATTAATCTATCCAAGCCTCCTTCTTGTTTTTCCCATCATCCACAGAAAATGTCTACATCTATCAAAATCAAAGGTTCTAAAACTCATATAGCCTTTGATGAAGAAATATCCATCAAAATATTGAAAACAATCATGTTAACTACCCATAACCTCATCCTTCAAGTAGTATATAGGATCCTGGGAAAATAATTCATCATGAATACAGACCACTATAGAGTCAATTCAGACATTCCAGCTATGTTCATTTCCTCTTCCATCCAAGTTGACCTAGGAAAAGAAGACATCAGATGACTGTGTAGATGCATATTTAAAAATATATATATGAACAATATGGACAAGGTCATTCAGAACATTAGAGAAGACTTAACAATACCTAAACCCATATTCTATGATATGTCTTCAATAGGTGGAAGGCTAGTTCCCTCTTTTCCTATCCTCATTACGGAGGATATGGATTCCTTTATTGAACATACACCTAATATCAGAAGAAATATGGGCTTCCCCTTCATATTTGTTCATGTAAGATATCCCTAGGAGGAAGAATAGTTTGACTATTTTTTAAGGGAGGATGATGTGGGTAACATAGATAGGGAGGGATTTAGCAAATCATATTCTGAGGAGATAGATGAGAACCTTGAGATGGAAGAAACTTAAGTGATCAAAAAGAGGAAGAGATAGCTTGAGGATAAATTTTTTTGGTAAAATGAAAGTACTATCTTTAGTCCAAGTAATTTGGACTTAAGAAACATAATTAAACTAGTCTTGTAATAGATGATATGGTGAATCTCTAAGTAGGAAAATCAACTATTCTAAGAACTCTCCTTTTATTTCTATATATTATAAGGATCAACTTCTTAAGATGTTTCTTT
>MU224265.1:1811353-1836770 GCA_018584345.1 Thuja plicata
CACAACCTTTTATGCCATAACCAAACATCATTATATTGTGCAAACAAGCATGTCTCATCAGCTAAGTCCAGATAGAACAAGTTACCTTTTGTTTGTTCTCCACTTCCAACTAATTCTCCAGTGGCATAATAGATCTTTGCCTTCTTGTGATGGAATTCACCTCTATAACCAGAAGTATTCAGCTATGAAACACTCAATAAATTATAATTAAGATCATCAACCCAATATACATTGTCACATCTGATCTTGTCAGTCAAGTTAATTGATCCTTTCCCATTAACAAGACATGGTCCATCATTACCAAATTTAACATAACCACCTTTACACTGATCTAAGGTTTCAAATTTATCTTTATCACCAGTCATGTGATGTGAACAACCACTGTCAATAATCCAATGATCACCTTTACTCATATAAGAAATTAGTGCAGTTTTCTCATCATCATCAGAATCATCTTTCATAGCAACATGCACAACTTCTATATCATTTTCATCAAAATTGTCAGATTCACGGTCAGAAGCTTCTTCAGCTATATAACAAGATTTCTTACCTTTGTCTTTGTAATCTTTATATTTTCTAAAGTCTTAGTCATTCTTTATGTCTTTATACTTATTGTCTCTTCTTTCATCTTTTTCATTCTTATCAGGACATCTTGCAGCAATATGACCAACTTTGTTACATGAAAAACAAATGATAGGAAGTTTACCTTTGGATTTTCCTTTTCCTCTAGATAGTCTTTTTTCCATGAGTGCCTCAAGTTCTTCCAGATCATCATCTATAGTGTCACTATCACTGTTCATACATTTCTTTCCTTTCTTTGATTTGTTAAGGACCAACTAGGATATGAATGCAGATTCAATAGCTTGTGGAGTGTAGTTATCAAAATTTGACATCTCAAATGCAGTAAGTCTACCTACCCGACCTTCCAAAGTCAAATTATTATTAGGAGTACATCTTAACTCTTGAATTTTATAGAATCTAATAGCATATACAGTAAGAATTTCTCTTAGTACCTTTCTCATAATGGTGTTATCATCAATGGTCCCCTTAGCTCCTCTAATAGCATTTACAACTTCCTTTATCTGACCATAATATTGAACTATATTTTCTCCTTCTTGCATTTTCATTTCATCAAACTTACCTCTTAAACTTTTAGATTTGGCTCCCAGCACATTTGTATCTCCTCCATAGATGGTTGCAAGAGAATCCCACATCTGCTTTGCATTTTTACAGTTCTTTATGTCTTCAAACTCATGATAGTTCAAAGATGATGCAATCTCAAACATTGCTTTATTGTGTTCCTAATTTTCTCTTAACTGTGCAGCTGTGGTGGGTGTAGTGGGGGCTATATAATCATGTTCAACATAGTGCTTAGTAGAATCACCAATGCCAGCCAGATGCAGTTTCATCAAACTCTGTCATGCAGGGAAATTATCTTTGTTTAGCTTTGGTACCTCCTTTTTATACATCTTGATCTTTTGCTCCAAGTACCTTCAAACTATTTTAAGAGACCAAAGCTCTTATACCAATTGTTAGAATGAATTCAGAATAAGTGAAAGTGGGGGTGAATCAGTTATCCTTAGGTCTAGATGTACCAAATTAAGCTTTATACCACTTTGAACAACTCATATTCGCTCGGCAGAAATAGCATAAATCAACAACATACATATGCAGTTTTACCATTCAAATGTAATCAGCTTGCAAAAACTTAACAGTAAAACACAACATAAACATTCACACAAGGTGACACCAATATTTAACATGGAAACCCAATTTGGGAAAAAACCACCAATAACATGCTATCAAGTTTTCACTCTTCTGAAGTGAGCTCTGTTAGGAGCCAACACTGTTAATGGTTACAAAACACATTGCTAAATGTGACCTGGTTAAAGGATTTAATCACCCTGTCAAGAGTGGCCTTGTTAGAGGACATAGAACATTCCACCTAAATGTCACCTTGCTTAAAGGATTTATACAATGATTGTTAGGTCAACCTGGTTAAAGGATTTTGATTGATACAATGGTTAGAAATTAAAGCAGGTGTGATCTGATACATACAACTTACTTTGCAAATCCAGATCCAATTCATCTCTAATGTTAATTCACTGAGTGTCCTCCATTCTCTTTTCAATCTTTAGATCTGCTTGGAAATATGTCAAGCAATCACTCTCATAGCTCCCTGCTTCTCTGCTCAGCCTTCTCTACTAGATCATTCCAATCAGTCAATTAACTATGCAATCCTCTTGCATACACTTCTTTCATTCACATTTCTGAATAACCCCTTGAGGTTATCTTATACCTCTTCATTTAGGTAAGATAAATCTTTGCCGCGTAATCAAAATCGTAGATCTTAGGTTAGGTCAGATCTAACGGACCTTTCCATCTTTACATTTAATTTAATTCTCCAAAGCAATCACTATTTAAATCTTTGATCCATGCATTTATTATGGTTACTCATGCATTTAAATAGTGTGGACCAATCGTGCTTATCCCCAGTTAACTTTACATATCCCAATAAAATCAACTATGTCGGCCAGAGATCTCAAAGCTTAACAATTACTAAAATACTGTTGCTCAGCCAACACAATGTTCTTCCGCTCGGTCATCACTGGTTTCCTCAGCAATTTACTAGCACTCGATCATCACAAATTTCGCTTAGTATAAACTATTCACAGTAAACTGTCATCAAAAGATAAATAATACATTACTTTTCCAATGTGTCAACTGATCAAGTACCCTTGTGATTTCCCATAACTCAACCATTTAACTTGGTCTTCTTGTTATCCTTGGCTTCAAATATTCTTCATCAATAAATAGATATGGTACTCAAACAAATAGCAATAGTCTCACCAGTTAAGGTTTGACATCAATAAAAAAACAACAATTGTTTACATTGTAGCTTTCCAACAATCTCCCTCTTTGGCATTGATGGCAACACTAAACTTTAAAACAATAATTTTCCAACCATAGTTAACATACAATCCAAAAAGTCTGCCTGCATTCCTTGATATGAACAAATCTTCATTAATGTCTTTAGTTTCATTCTAATTCTCATCTTGTAAAACATTTCTCCCTCTTTGTCTATAATCACACTGAAATCTTTCTGTTTCTATTCATCTATAGATTCCCTCATTCAATAAACTCTCCCTTTATCTCTAAGTATAGTAAAATCTCCCTCTTTTAGTAAACTTCTCCCTCTTTGACAACAATGCCAAAGACGTTGACATCTTCATCATGCAGATTCTTCTGTTCTAAACTATGTATCATGTTGTTCCTGTCATCTTTCTTATGACTGATCCTCTTTTATGTCCTTGTCTATTTCTCACAGCTTTAGGTAGCATCCTAAAGTGTGATTGCATGTGCATCAATGTGTCAAATATTTTGAATATAACATTTGATGCAATAGTACCATTATGAACTAATTAGCCTCAGTTAGGGGAATCAACCCTAATTTACCTTACAGATATTCATGAGTATCCTTGGGTAGTGCCTTTGTAAATATGTCTGCTAACTGTTCCTTAGTATTCACATATTCCGGTCTCACTTCCTTCTTCTGAACTAGCTCCCTCAAGTATTGATACTTGATAGCTATATGCTTTTTTTTAGAGTGCATTACAGGGTTCTTAGAAATATTAATGGCACTCATGTTATAACAATATCTGACAACTAGTTCTGTGATCTCCTCTTTCATACCTTTCAGTAGTATCTTCAACCACACAATATTATAACAATTAACAATTGCTACCACATACTTGGCTTCAGCTGTAGATTGTGAGGTAGAATTTTGTTTCTTGCTTGTCCATGAAACCAATCTTTTTCCTAAAATAAATGTTCCACCTGTGGTGATTTTTCTATCATCCAAATTTCCATCCCAATCAGAATCAGTATAGACTCCAAGTTCAAACTTGTCATTCTTTTTGTAATACAGACCATATTCATCTGTTCCTTTCAAATATCTTAGTATTATTTTTACTGCCATCATATGAGTTTCCTTGGGATTGGCAGAAAATCTTGCAATAATACCAACAACCAGTGCAATATCAGGTCTGTTGTGCACAACATATTGCAACTTTCCAATCATTGAACTGTAAATGGTTTGATTCACTTCTTTTGTATCATCATTTCTTGTTAACTTTTGTGTAGTACCCATGGGTGTACTCACTGGTTTTGAATATTCCATTCGAAAAGTTTTTAGTATCTCCTTGACATATTTTGATTGAGTAATATATATACCATTCTTCATCTGATATATTATTAAGACAACAAAAGTTTTATCTCACCAAACATAGACATCTCAAATTCAGTTTGCATCTCCTTTGCAAATGCTTGGCATAGCACATCTTGTCCACTAAATATAATGTCATCAACAAAAATTTCAGCCAATAAAGTACCTTTACTTTTCTCTGTCTTCAAATATAGATTGTTGTTGTCATTGGTTCTTGAAAACCCAATCTTTATCAAATAATTGTGCAATCTATCATACCATGCTCTTGGTGCTTGCTTCAGTCCATATAGTGCCTTGTGTAGTCTGAAAACCATGTTCCTCTTGCTTGGGTCAACAAATCCATCAGCTTGTTCAATGTATACTTCTTCTAATATCTCATTTAGAAATGCTGACTTTACATCCATTTGATACACTTAAAAACCTTTGTAGGCTGCATATGCAAGTAAGGTTCTTACTCCTTCTAATCTTGCAACTGGGGTGAATGTTTCTCCATAATCAATTCCTTCCTCTTGTGAATAACCCTTGCATATCAGTCTAGCTTTGTTTCTTGTTACCTCTCCATGTTCATTTAGCTTATTTATGAATACCCACTTAGTACCAATTAAATTTTTGTCATTCGGCCTAGGTACAAGTGTCCAAATATTATTCTTCTCAATATATTCAATTTCTTCATTCATGGCTTGTATCCGATCTTCATTGTCTAAGGCATCTTTTACTCTTTTAGGATCAAAATCACATAACAAGCATGTATCCTCTCTCAAATTGCTTCTTGTCATAATTACATAATTCTTCGATCCTATGATTTGATCAGGTTTATGGTGCCTCCTTACATACTTTTCTAGAGTAGGTTCTTTTTTTACTTCAAATTGATCATTCATGTTCAATTCAGGTTGATTCTATGTCTCGGCATCTCCATCAGATAGCTCGGCAATTACCTCCTGTTGCTTGGCAGTTTCGTTCTATAACTTGGCAGGTGCTAGTTTTTTCTCGGCAACCTCTTTCTTAGGTTCATGTAATTTACTAGAATCTTCCTCATGTATATAGACAAATGATTTTTAACTTTAAGGTTCCTGTATGCTTTCAACTTCATTTCTTTCTGCAGATTCATCAATTCTAACATTTTCACTTTCCACAATTTTGTTAGTGTTAGAATTCAAACACTTGTATGCTTTAATTTTATTTGAATAACCAAGGAATATGCCTTCCTCCCCTTCAGAATCAATTTTTCCATTTCTGTACTAAAGGATAGCAGAAATGATAATAAAAATGGCAAACTTGATGCTAAAGGTGAGGAAGGCAAGAACTTCAATTCTAATTTCAGTCAACAAAGATCTTCTACTCAATGCATTAGCAACTCGGTTAGAAACTCCACTCTTATGCTTTAATACAAATGTGAAAATTTTCAAATACTCTACCCATCATATGTTTTTGATTCAACTTATTCTGACTACCCAAATACTGTAAAGCCTTATGATCAGTATACAACACAAATTCATCCGGTATCAAATAATGTCTCCATTTCTTCAGAGCTTGAACAATAGCATAGAATTATTTATCATAGATAGAACATTTCCTTTTATCATCATTCAACTTTTCACTAAAGAAAGCAACATGTTTACCTTCTTGAGTCAACACAGCTCCTATTTCACTTCCACTTGCATCACATTCAACTTGAAAAACCTTATTGAAATTGGGTAAGGTTAACACAAGAAATTCTACAACCCTCTGCTTCAAAGTCTCAAAACTCTTTGTTACCAATTTAGTTTACATAGTAAACTAATGGGCTGACACTTCTTTTACATTGAATTATGGATTGAATAGTTGTTGTTCTAAGTTGCAGAGTTGCTTGAATATAGAAAATGAAGTACACATGCAGTATGACAATCATAAACACTAAGAGATCGCATAAAGGTACACCTCTTTAATATTACTATTCAGCTAATGAAGATCAAATACGTTGCAATGCATTCATATTATCATATTATTGCACTCTAAGTATTAATCATGATCAAATTTAGAAATTCATAATTGATCATTACATTATGCATTCAAACTGAATGTTTTAAACAAGTTTTCCTCCAAGGTTACATCTTTCATATTGAAAACTTAGAGGACATATGCAATTCTAAAAGTAAGATAGACGCATGATAAGGTTTAGGGGTCCATGCATTTCCTTAAAGAGGTCTTCTACATTTTGGAGCTGATTGGCTGCATAATCTGAGTCTTCATGTCCTTAGTTTTGTCTCTATTTGTTATGCATCCTAAGTCTTCTTTTGGTCCTATGTCCTGCATCATGGAAAAAGAAAAAATTTAGATCCAAATTGCATCTAAGCAATGCATGGAAACTAAAATAACATACAAAAATAAAACTTTCAGAGATGTAAATCTACCAATAACATCAATACAACAACAAAGAATGCATCTACATCAACTGAATAAAAGTATCAAAGAGACATAACTCCATGAAACCTTTTACTGTTTATGGTTATCATTCTGCATTGTTCAAGAGTTGTTGTTTGTAAGACCAGAAATTTGGATTAAAGGGACTTAGTTCCTATAGATGAGAAATGTTTTTCAAAACATCAACATGTTAAGATGGTAAGCACAACCAATCAACCAAAATTCATGCATGAATTCCATTTCACATGGTACTCACACACAAACATTGATTGGTTAATTATGGCCAATAACCTAACATGTTGATTTGATGGTGTGTGCAAACAAAATTAAGCAAAAGTATATTCAAATGCAGAAAGAAACATGATACAGGAATTCACTAGTTGCAAATGATATAGAAAAATGCATGAGTGTCACGAGCCTGTGCTCGAACCTCAAAAGATGCATTACATGCAAAAAAAAAGAGATAAGAGTTCAAAGGTTTGGGAATGGTAGATGTAAAAGAAAGAGATGCATTTCCTAAAACTTGGTACAAGATGCGAGCATGTTGTTACAATTTAATGTCATTGATACAAAGATGCAGAAAATAATAATAGCACTTGTAGATGCATGTGAAATGAAAGATGGATGCTCCAAATTGCAATGAGATGATCTAATTCCATGAGGACATGTGCAAAGAATGAGGGATTGTAAATATTGGTGTTATAAAGTGTGTGAGTGCAAAAAATAGAGAGTTGTAAAGGATATGAATTGCAATCAGATAATGAGGTAACACTATACTCTATCATTGCACAAGCAAAGACTAAATGAAATGTTGTTTGAAATGAAATGAATGTGCATATCAATATTTTCAAATAACAGTGCATAGAGAGGGAAACACAAAAAATAGTGATATACATTCTTGCAATTAAATGGAAGATAATATGCATGCTCAACAGTGATGTATTTTAAGATGTTCATTACATATGCAAGAATTGAACAAAACAATGTTTTCTTCAAAGGGAAAACTTGTGGCACTGTTATCGATCAAGATTGAAAACCAAATGATGATGTTCTTGTACATGGTCAATGAATTTTCAAAGGGATATTCAAGAAAATAGTAAATGACACTGCTATTATTCATGTTTAAAAGACAAATGTTGGATTCCAAGTGCATATTCAAGTAAACAGTGGCATTATTTAATGTTGTTATTCTACATGATCAGATGAAAAATGCAAATATTATGCATGTATGATAAGTCAGATAACAATGTTTTGGCATCAAAAGAGTATGCATATGTGATAAACTAAATAGTAGTCCTGTTATTGTGCATATGCAAATAAACAGTGTAGGTACATATATTGGGATGTTGTGATATTGTTGTTATTCATGTTTGGATAAACAATATGTAATTCCAAAAAAAAAATGCATATATATAATGGATCTATGCAACTGAAAAAGAAAATCTACATGATTCAAGGGTGAAGCTCAATTTCACAGTATTTCTCATGAGAGTCACGAGCCTGTGCTCAAACCCCATGAGTAACTCTTTCATTAGAGGTGATAACTATGTATAAATGTAATGATTTGCACTATTTTTTTTTGTAGAGAGAGAGTAATGTAATGAAAAAACTTTAGATATTATGCATAGAGACATGGCATAGTCTCAAAAAAGATGTAAACATACAGTGGCAAAATATGCATGATGACGAGATCATTATTAAATAGAAGACAACATGTAAAAGAAACCCCATGAAGACAAAACAACACAGATCCAATGGAGGGGCCAACAAGGAAACTAGAGTTCATCCCTCAGTTACATCAACTGACAACTAGCATGTATTCATTGTTAAGTGCAGAATTATCAAAATTTGCGGGTTCATGTTTCTATCAAACTCGAGCTATCCAGACCACAATAGAAGTTTGTCTAGGAGAGATCATGGAGAGAAAGTCTATGGAAACTATAATAATAGAGAAAAGCCGAAATTCATTTTCCATGAAAGGTGAATACCCAGATCATAATAAACCCCAAAGATCATTATAACAAACATGGTGGAATTAACACACTATTTAGAACCTATAACTCAGAGTGTTCAAAAACTATGTAATGTAAACATGTATGCAAAAATGACTTCACTATTAAGAAGACAATGTAAAGATAAAGGCAAGGAGGTTAACTTATCTGTGTGTTTAGGTGCAGAGAAGTAGTAATGGAGCTTGATTTTAAATGAATATATGCACATGCAACTCCATATGGCATTAAACTGCAGTTAAGAGCCTACGGTGTTGAAGAGAGCCCGAGCTCTATGTTTAGAACAACTAACTCTAGTGCCAAACACTGCCCGAGCTCATGCATAAACAATAATTAACTCTAGTCTTGTTTAGATCTTGAGCTCTCTGTTTAAGTAGTGAACTCAAAGTGATAAACACATGCAAAGAGCCCGAGCTCTTTAATGTCATTTCATAGCCATGTCTAGTGGAGCCCGATTATCATGCTCATCTCATAGTTGTTGACAAAAA
The DNA here is from genome assembly GCA_018584345.1 of Thuja plicata. Lineage (NCBI taxonomy): Eukaryota > Viridiplantae > Streptophyta > Pinopsida > Cupressales > Cupressaceae > Thuja > Thuja plicata. The sequence goes on from MU224265.1 coordinate 1,820,476, forward strand.
TGGAGGAAAATCACAGTGAAAGACCAAATTCAAAGCCCTAGAATCAACAGGAGTGGTGCCACAACTAGGGTTTTGAAGCCCTCATATTTTCTACCAAATGAAAAGGATCGAATAAACCAAAACCATAAAACTTTGGAGTCCATCGAGTACGTGAAAGAGTTAATTCTTTAAAGACTGCAGTAATCAGTAGTGAAAGCCTTGGGGTTGTCTTTTCCAAGTGGCATGACAATAGTACAAATGATCTACCTAGCCTATGTCGTGGATTAGATATTTCAAAAGGTTGTTATTTCTAGGTATCAGTCATATTGACCTTAGGATTATGCATTAGGCTTAAGGCATGGTTAGGGTTCATATGTTTTGGGTGTTAGGTTCTATGTGTGTTGTTGGGTTTTGAAATAATTTTTAAATAGGTTGGCAATGTATTTTTTAAAGGAGATGTAATTTTTCAAAATGGGAACATTAAAGGGGCTAGGTTTAGGGCATTAATTATGCCTTAAATTTAGGGGTTCTAGCTGATTATGAGGATCTTTTGGAGGGATTTAGAATTTTGAATTTACTCATGAGAGAGTATATAGCTAGGCCTCTTATTCATTTTTAGGGGTTCAAAATTTAGGGAAAAGAGGTATTAGTGAGATTTTTGTTCCTTTGCATCTTTTCCATACATTTTGTACCCACTGGCTCATGTTTTATGAAGATTGTGATCAAATGAATGCACATATTCCTTGACATATTTTGTACTTTCTCATGTAACCATTTTTGCAGATATTGAAGATAATAAATTTTGTCCCCATTATTCATACATTTTTATGAGTTTCTGTATCAATCCGTGCAACTTTTCTGCTTTTAAGTGTAATGTGGCTTTTAGCATAGATTAGTGAATTAATTCTTATTCCTATTCTAGGTTGTAAAGTGTAAACCTTTTGTAGAAGCTACATGTTTGTTGGCAGAATTGTTACTATTTGTGGCACAAACCCTAATAGTGAGTTCTAGGTCAGCCTATGTGTTTTGTAGTGAATATTATTATAGATCTTAGTAATGCATATCCTGTAGGTGCTAGTTTATATTTCTGACAAGTCTAAATCAATTTTTTGTGTTTCACCTTTTACTTCATTTTATTCAATTTCCGTTATCCTTCTCCCTTTTCCCAAATCAAAAATCAGTTGTAGGTGATATTCCAAATCCAATAGGAACCGGCCTAGAATCCAAATATTCGTTCTCTCTCCCATCAACGAGAACATTCCCATGTTTCAACAAGATAGCTAGATTTCCCATCAAGCTATAGGCACAATCCTGATTGACAACAATTTTTGGCACGCCCGATAGGACATGACATGTTTCACATTTTGGTTGAGCTTCATTATTATTGTTGTTTTGGTGTGAACAACAGTATTTCAGTGTTTGGAGGCAGGATTCAAACACACACCTGGCAACTCTATTGGGGAGAAGATCTACTAGTTTCCAAAGATCAAGTGCTGGTATTTTTCAGATCTCTTTTATATTCGGATACCAGTTTATTACATGAAATAAACCCAAATATTGTAAAGCCTTATGATCAGTAAAAAAAAAAATTCATTCAGCATCAAATAATGTCTCCGTTTCTTCAGAGCTTGAACAATAGCCTAGAATTCTTTAACATAGACAAAACATTTCCTTTTAGCAACATTCAACTTTTCGCTAAAAAAAGCAACATGTTTACCTTCTTGAGTCAACACAGGTCCTATTTCACTTCCACTTGCATCACATTCAACTTGAAATACCTTATTGAAATCGGCTAAGGTTAACATAGAAAATTCTACAACCCTCTGCTTCAAAGTCTCAAAACTCTTTGTTACCAATTTAGTTTACATACTAAATTGATGGGTTAACACTTCTTTTACATTGAATTATGGATAGAATAGTTGTTGTTCTAAGTTGCAGAGTTGCTTGAATAGAGAAAATGAAGTACACATGTAGTATGACAATCATAAACATTAAGAGATCGCATAAAGGTACACATCTTTAACATTACTATTTAGCTAATAAAGATGAAATACATTGCAATGCATTCATATTATCAGATTATTGCACTCTAAGTATTAATCATGCTCAAATTTACAAATTTGTAATTGATCATTACATTGTGCATTCAAACTGAATGTAGTAAACAAGTGTTCCTTCAAGGTTACATCTTTCATATCGAGAACTTAGAGGACATATGCAATTCTGAAAGTAAGATAGAAGCATGATAAGGTTTAGGGGTCCATGCATTTCCTTTAAGAGGTCTTCTACATTTTGGAGTTGGTTGGCTGCATAATCTGAGTCTTCATGTCCTTAACATTGTCTCAGTTTGTTATGCATCCTAAGTCTTCTTTTGGTCATGTGTCCTGCATCATGGAAAAATAAAAAATTTGGATCCAAATTGGATCTAAGCAATGCATGGAAACCAAAACAACATACAACAATCAAACTTTCAAAGATGTATATCTAACAATAACATCAATACAACAACAAAGTATGCATCTACATCAATTGAATAAAAGTATCAAAGGGACATAACTCCATGAAACCTTTTACTTTTTATGGTTATCATTCTGTATTTTTCAAGAGTTGATGTTTGTCAGACCAGAAATCTGGATTAAAGGGACTTAGTTCCTATAGCTGAGAAACCTTTTTCAGAACATCAACATGTTAAGATGGTAAGAACAACCAATCAACCAACATTCATGTATGAATTCCATTTCACATGGCACTCACACACAAACATTGATTGTTTAATTATGGCCACTAACCTAACATGTTGATTTGATGGTGTGTGCAAACAAAATTAAGAAAAAGTATATTCAAATGCAGAAAGAAACATGATACAGGAATTCACTAGTTGCAGATGATAAAGAAAAATGCATGAGTGTCACGAGCCTATGCTCGAACCTCAAAAGATGCATTACATGGAATACAAGAGAGCTATGAGTCAAAGGTTAGGGAATGGTAGATGTAAAAGAAGAAGATGCAGTTCCTGAAACTTGGTACAAGATGTGAGCATGCTGTTATAAGTTAATGTCATTAATACAAAGATGCAGAAAATAATAATACTGATGGTAGATGCATGTGAAATGAAAGATGGATGCTCCAAATTGAAATGAGATGATCTAATTCCATGAGGAGATGTGAAAATAATTAGGGATTGTAAATTTTGGTGTTATAAAGTGTCTGAGTGCAAAAAATAGAGAGCTGTAAAGAAGGAGATGAATTGCAATCAAATAATGAGGTAACACTGTACTCTATCATTGCACAATCAAAGACTAAATTAAATGTTGTTTGAAATGAAATGAATGTGCATATCAATATTATCAAATAACAATACATAGAGAGAGAAACACAAAAAATAGTGATATACATTCTTGCAATTAAATGGAAGATAATATGCATGCTCAACAGTGATGTCTTTTAAGATGTGCATTACATATGCAAGAATTGAACAAAACAGTGTTTTCTTCAATGTGAAAACTTGTGGCACTATTATTGATCAAGATTGAAAACCAAATGATGATGTTATTGTACATGTTCAATTAATTTTCAAAGGGATATTCAAGAAAGCAGTAAATGACAGTGCTATTATTCATGTTTAAAAGAAAAATGTTGGATTCCAAGTGCATATTCAAGTAAACAATGGCATTATTTAATGTTATTATTCTACATGATCAAATGAACAATGCAAAGATTATGCATGTATGATAAGTCAGATAACAATGTTTTGGCATCAAAAGAGTATGCATATGTGATAAACTAAATAGCAGTCCTATTATTGTGCATATTGAAACAAACAGTGTAGGTACATAAATTGGGATGTTGTGATATTGTTGTTATTCATGTTTGGATAAACAATATGTAATTCCAAAAAAAAAAATGCATATATGTAATGGATCTGTGCAACTGAAAAATAAAATCTGCATGATTCAAGGGTCAATCTCAATTTCATAGTATTTCTCATGAGAGTCACGAGCTCGTTCTCAAACCCCATGAGTAACTCTTTCATTAGAGGTGATAACTATGTATAAATGTAATGATTGGCACTATTTTTTTTTCAGAGAGAGAGTAATGTAATGAAAAAACTTTAGACATTATGCATAGAGACAGGGCATGGTCTTAACAAAGATGTAAACATACAGTGGCAACAATATGCATGATGACGAGATCATTATTAAATAGAAGACAAGATGTAAAAGAAACCCCATGATGAAAAAACAACAAAGATCCAATGGAGGGGCCGACAAGGAAACTGGAGTTCATCCCTTGGTTACATCAACTGACAGCTGACATGTATTCATTGTTAAGTGCAGATTTATCAACATTCGCGGGTTCATGTTTCTATCAAACTCGAGCTATCTAGACCACAAAAGAAGTTTGTCTAGGAGAGATCATGGAGAGAAAGTAAATGGCGACTATAATAACAGAGCAAAGCCCAAATTCATTTTCCACGAAAGGTGAATACCCATATCATAATAAACCCCAGAGATCATTATAACAAACATGGTGGATTTAACACACTATTTAGAACCCGTAACTCATAGTGTTCAAAAACTATGTAATGTAAACCTGTATCCAACAACGACTTTAATATTAAGAAGACAATGCAAAGATAAAGGCAAGGAGGTTACCTTATCTGTGTGTTTAGGTGCAGAGAAGTAGTAATGGAGCCTAATTTCAATTGAAGATATGCACATGAAGCTCCATATGGCATGAAACTATAGTTAAGAGCCCGCGGTGCAGAAGAGAGCCTGAGCTCTCTATTTAGATAAGTTAACTCCAGTGCCAAACACCGTCCGAGCTCATGCATAAACAACAATTAACTCCAGTCTTGTTTAGATCCCGAGCTCTCTGTTTAAACAGTGAACTCAAAGTAATAAACACATGCAAAGAGCCCGAGCTCTTTGACTTCATTGCATAGCCATGTCTAGTGGAGCCTGAGTATCATGCTCATCTTATAGTTATAGATACAAATGGAGGAAAATTACAGTGAAAGACTACATTCAATTCCACAGAAGCAGCAGGAGCAGTGCCACAGCTAGGGTTTTGAAGCCCTCATATTTTCTACCAAATGAAAAGGATCAAATAAACCAAAGCCATAAAAATTTGGAGTCTATTGAGTACATGAAAGAGTTAATGCATTAAAGACTACAGTAATCAGCAGTGAAAGGCTCAGGGTTTTCTTTCCCAAGTGGCATGACAATAGTGCAAACAAGCTACCTAGCCTATGTCATGGATTAGATATTTCAAAAGGTTGTTATTGCCAGCTATCGGTCATAGTGACCTTAGGATTATGCATTAGGCTTAAGGCATGGTTAGGGTTCATATGTTTTGGGGGTTAGGTTATATCTGTGTTGTTGGGTTTTGAAATAATTTTTATATAGGTTGGCAATATATTTTGTAAAGGAGATGTAATTTTTCAAAATGCGAACATTAAAGGGGCTAGGTTTAGGACATCAATTATGCCTTAAATCTAGGGTTTCTAGCTGATTATGAGGACCTTTTGGAGGGATTTTGAATTTTGAATTTACTCATGAGAGAGTATATAGATGAGCCTCTTATTCAGTTTTAGGGGTTTAGAATTTAGGGAAAAGAGGTATTAGTGAGCTTTTTGTTCCTTTGCATCTTTTCCATACATTTTGTAGCCACTGCTTCATGTTTTATTTAGATTGTGATCAAATGAATTCACATATTCCTTGGCATATTTTTTACTTTCTCATGTAACCATTTGTGCATATTTTGAAGATAATAAAATCATCCAAAGCCTGTTTTTAGTCCAAATTACCATATCATAGCAGGTTGTTATTATATGCAGTATGCCTCCAATCAATATGTTCCTGCATAGGCTCATGAAGATTCTCTTCAAAGGGAAGCATTATGGGCACAAAAGATCAAACAAGAGCAGTTAGATTATCAAGCATATCATCAGGATCAACTATATGAGCAGTGAAAGAAGCAATTTCAAGAGGTTCTTGATCGTCAAATTACTGCTAAGGGAGCAGAGCTGAGATTACAAGTTCCTGAACAAAAGGCTTATGAGTGTAAAATTCCATGCTTCATGCATTTTGGGCAAGGTGAGTCTCCTAAATATCTTGAATGTGAAATTCCAAGTTGGAGTACTCCCATGTTCCAAGAGCTTGTAAATGAAGAGCCAATTAAGATTTAAATCCCAAGTTTTAGTGATATCCTTCTAGCATAAGAACCTATTATGGAGCAATTACAGCCTTATGAAGAACTCACTCAAGAGAGCTCATTTGATTTGTTAGAAGAAATTCCATGTTTTGTCAATAAGGAAAATATATGTAAGGTAACATAATTGACAAGTTGTGATCAACAACAATATAAGGATCATCTTGATAGGATGTTGGTCAAGGAGGAAACACATATAAAGGTACACATTCTTAATTATGAAGGGGCTAACATTTTTCAAGGTTGATCTATTTTTTTTATGATCTCCCAAGTTTTTTGAGTGATGAGGAAGAGGAAATTCATATTTCCCTCGCATCATTAACAAGATGGCAAGAAGAAGTTCAAGATATTGATGTTTTGAGCATGCATGACATCATCAAACAGGTAAATATCAGTCCTCCCCCATGCAAAGGGGATAATCATGATGATGAAGCTGATTTTTTGGATGGTCTTGAAGTATTTATGGCAAAATTAGATAACTGTCATTCACCTCCTCGTAGAGGGAGTCAAGTTCAACAAGCTATTGAACATGTGGTGGTTGTTGCATCTCAACATAAACCTAAGTATGAAGTTGATATATTGCTGATTGAAGAACAGATGAGAAAAATCAGCATGCAGAGATATGAGATTGATCCAAATTCTCCGAACAAAGAGTATGACAATCATCCACAAAAGATAGTTGAAATCATAGAAATCAGCAGTAGAAAATCAGAATCTATTATTACAAAAGGCTTCCCAATCAGACATCTTTCCAGAATGGAGCCTGTTCCTAAGATTCCAGTTATAGAGCAACAGATCAAGTATGTTTATATACCTCAAATCTGCATTGATATTAATCAAATCCAAGAGGTATGTCATATGGTCTATAATTTTCAAGACATGCTTCAAGAGTTTTTGGTGTTTTCAGTCATATTGTATATCTTTTCAGTTGCCCATATGCATGCATCTCATCCGTTGTTGGTGAGAAAAGGAAGCTATTTCAATCAGACTATTAATGGATGTATCTGAGGGTTTTGGATGATTGATTAGCTTAGGGTAGATTAAAAGGTTTTAGTTTTCTTTCTCTAAGTGTCATTAGCACAAGTTTCAGTTTAGTTTCAATTTCTAGTTTGTAGTTTGTGTTCAGTTTGAGAAGGTTCAGTTGTTTCTAAAAGTTGAAGACTCTATACCCCATGCATAAGAAAATGGCAACTGGTTTGATTTTGTTCAGCAGGAAAACACCCCTGAGAGGTTGCAAAAAATGTTACCAATTTAGTTTACATACTAAATTGATGGGTTGACACTTCTTTACCATTGAATTATGGATTGAATAGTTGTTGTTCTAAGTTAGAGAGTTTATTGAATATAGAAAATGAAGTACACATGCAGTATGACAATCATAAAAATTAAGAGATTGCATAAAGGTACACCTCTTTAACATTACTCCAGCTAATGAAGATGAAATACATTTCAATGCATTCATATTATCAGATCATTGCACTTTAAGTATTAATCATGCTCAAATTTACAAATTCGTAATTGATCATTACATTGTGCATTCAAACTTAATGTAGTAAACAAGTGTTCCTTCAAGGTTACATCTTTCATATTGAGAACTTAGAGGACATATGCAATTTTGAAAGTAAGATAGAAGCATGATAAGGTTTAGGGGTCCATGCATTGCCTTTAAGAGGTCTTCTACATTTTGGAGCTGATTGGCTGCATAATCTAAGTCTTCATGTCATTAGCCTTGTCTCTGTTTGTTATGCATCCTAAGTCTTCTTTTGGTCTCGTGTCCTACATCATGGAAAAAGAAAAAAGTTAGATCCAAATTGGATCTAAGCAATGCATGGAAACCAAAACAACATACAACAATCAAACTTTCAGAGATGTAAATCTACCAATAACGTCAATACAACAGCAAAGTATACATCTACATCAAATTAATAAAAGTATCAAAGGGACATAAACCAATGAAACCTTTTACTGTTTATGGTTATCATTCTGCATTGTTCAAGAGTTGTTTGTAAGACCAGAAATCTGGATTAAAGGGACTTAGTTCCTATAGCTCAGAAACCTTTTTCAAAACATCAGCATGTTAAGATGGTAAGCACAACCAATCAACCAACATTCATGCATGAATGCCATTTCACATGGCACTCACACAAACATTGATTGGTTAATTATGGACACTAACCTAACATGTTGATTTGATGGTGTGTGCAAACAAAATTAAGCAAAAGTATATTCAAATGCAGAAAGAAACATGTATAGGAATTCACTAGTTGCAGATGATAAATAAAAATGCATGAGTGTCACGAGCCCATTCTAGAACCTCACAAGATGCATTACATGCAATACAAGTGAGCTAAGAGTTCAAAGGTTCAAGAATGGTAGATGCAAAAGAAGGAGATGCAGTTTCTGAAAGTTGGTACAAGATGCGAGCATGATGTTACAAGTTAATGTCATTGATACAAAGATGCAGAAAACAATAATACTATTGGTAGATGCATGTGAAATGAAAGATGGATGCTCCAAATTGCAATGAGATGATCTAATTCCATGAGGAGATGTGCATAGAATGAGGGATTGTAAATGCTAGTTTTATAAAGTGTGTGAGTGAAAAAATTAGAGAGTTGTAAAGAAGGAGATGAATTGCAATCAAATAATGAGGTAACACTATACTCTATCATTGCACAAGCAAAGACTAAATGAAATGTTGTTTGAAATGAAATGAATGTGCATATCAATATTGTCAAATAACAGTGCATAGAGACAGAAACACAAAAAAATAGTGATATACATTCTTGCAATTAAATAAAAGATAATATGCATGCCCAATAGTGATGTCTTTTAAGATGTGCATTACATATGCAAGAATTGAACAAAACAATGTTTTCTTCGAAGGGAAAACTCTTGGCACTATTATTGATCAAGATTGAAAACCAAAAGATGATGTTATTGTACATGTTCAATGCATTTTCAAAGGGATATTCAAGCAAACAGTAAATGACAGTGCTATTCTTAATGTTTAAAGGACAAATGCTGGATTCCAAGTGCATATTCAAGTAAATAGTGACATTATTTAATGTTGTTATTCTACATGATCAGATGACAAATGCAAAGATTATGAATGTATGATAAGTCAGATAACAGTGTTTTGGCATCAAAAGAGTATACATATGTGATAAACTAAATAGCAGTCTTGTTATTGTGCATAATCAAATAAATAGTATGTAATTCCAAAAAACTAAATGCATATATATAATGGAGATGTGCAACAGAAAAAGAAAATCTGCATGATTCAAGGGTCAAGCTCAATTTCACAGTATTTCTCATGAGAGTCACGAGCCTGTGCTTGAACCCCATGACTAACTCTTTCATTAGAGGTGATAACTGTGTATAAATGTAATGATTGTCACTATTTTTTTTTGCAGAGAGAGAGTATGTAATGAAAAAACTTCAGACATTATGCATAGAGATAGGACATGGTCTCCACGAAGATGTAAACATACAGTGGCAACAATATGCATGACGATGAGATCATTATTGAACAAAAGACAACATGTAAAAGAAACCCCATGAAGAAAAAATAGCAGAGATCCAATGGAGGGGCCGACAAGGAAACTGAAAGTTGGCATGTATTCATTGTTAAGTGTAGATATATCAACATTCACAGGTTCATGTTTCAATCAAACTCAAGCTATCGAGACCACAAAAGAAGTTTTTCTAGTAGAGATCATGGAGAGAAAGTAAATGGTGACTCTAATAATAGAGAAAAGCCCAAAGTCATTTTCCATGAAAGGTGAATACCAAGATCACAATAAACCCCAGAGATCATTATAGCAAACATGGTGGATTTAACACACTATTTAGAACCTGTAACTCAGAGTGTTCAAAAACTATGTAATGTAAACATGTATGCAACATTGGCTTCACTATTAAGAAGATAATGCAAAGATAAAGGCAAGGAGGGTAACTTATCTATGTTTTTAGGTGCAGAGAAGTAGTAATGGAGCCCGAGTTCAAATGAAGATATGCACAGGCAGCTCCATATGGCATAAAAATGCAGTTAAGAGCCCGCGGTGTAGAAGAGAGCCCGAGCTCTCTATTTAGAATAGTTAACTCCAGTGCTAAACATCGCCCAAGCTCATGCATAAACAAAAAGTAAATCTAGTCTTGTTTTGATCCCGATCTCTCTTTTTAAGAAGTGAACTCAAAGTGATAAACACATGAAAAGAGGTCAAGCTCTTTAACTTCATTGCATAGCCATGTCCAGTGGAGCCTGAGTATCATGCTCATCGCATAGTTGCAAACACAAATGGAGGAAAACCATAGTAAAAGACCAGATTCAATGCCACAGAAGTAGCAGGAGTGGCGCCACAGCTAGGGTTTTGAAGCCCTCATGTTTTCTACCAAATGCAAAGGATCGAATAAGCCAAAATGATAAAAATTTGGAGTCCATCAAGTACATGAAAGAGTTAATGCATTAAAGACTACAGTAATCAACAGTGAAAGCCTCGAGGTTGTCATTCCCAAGTGGCATGACAATAGTGTAAACGAGCTACCTAGCCAATGTCGTGGATTAGATATTTCAAAAGGTTGTGATTGCTAGGTATCGGTAATATTGACCTTAGGATCATGGATTAGGCTTAAGGCATGGTTAGGGTTCATATGTTTTGTGGGTAAGGTTCTATGTGTGTTGTTGGGTTTTGAAATAATTTTGTATAGGTTGGAAATATATTTTGTAAAGGAGATGTAATTTTTCAAACTGCCAACATTAAAGGGGTTGCATTTAGGGTATCAATTATGCCTTAAATTTAGGGTTTCTAGCTGATTATTAGGACCTTTTGGAGGGAGTTAGAGTTTTGAATTTACTCATGAGAGAGTATATAGCTGAGCCTCTTATTCAGTTTTAGGGGTTCAAAATTTAGGGAAAAGAGGTATTAGAGAGCTTTTTGTTCCTTTGCATCTTTTCCATACATTTTATAGCCACTGGATCATGTTTTATGTGGAATTTGATCAAGTGAATGCACATATTCCTTGGCATATTTTGTTCTTTCTCATGTAACCATTTTTTCATATTTTGAAAATAATAAAGCTTTTCCCCATTATTCATACATTTTTCTGAGTTTCTGTATCAATCCTTGCAACTTTTCTACATTTAGTGTAATATGGCTTTCAACATAGATTAGTGAATTAATTCTTATTCCTATTCTAGGTTGTAAAGTGTAAACCTTTTGCAGAAGATACATGTTTGTTGGCAGAATTGTTACTATTTGTGGCACAAACCCTAATAGTGAATTCTAGGTCAGCCTATGTGTTGTGTAGTGAATGTTATTACAGATCTTAGTAATGCATATCCTATAGGTGCTGGTTTATATTTCTGAAAAATCTGAATCAAGTTTTGGTGTATCACCTTTTAGTTCATTTTATTTAGTTTTAATTATCCTACTCCCTTTTCCCAAATCAGAAATTAGTTGTAGGTGATATTCCAAATCCAATAGGAACCGGCCTAGAATCCGAAGATTCGTTCTCTCTCCCATCAACGAGAACATTTCCATGTTTCAATAGCATATCTAGATTTCACATCAAGCTATAGGAGCAATCCTAATTGACAACACTCTTATCAGCTCCATGTGTCCATTTGAATTCTCTTTTGTCTCCTCTCATTGTCTCAGTCATAGCATTACAAATAGAACTGAAGTTTTTGATAAACTTCCTATAAAAAATTGCCAATCCATGAAATGATCTTACCTCACTGAAATTATCAAGTGTAGGCCAACTAAGTATAGCTTCAACTTTATCAAGATCCATCTTCAAACCATTAGTTGAAATCACAATACCTAAATACACAAGTTCTTATTGCATGAAGGAACACTTTTTCAAATTTATCAACAACTTTTCCTCTTTCAATCTCTACAATACTTGTTTTATATGCATCAAATTCCCTTCTCTAGTCTTACTGAATATTTGAATATCATCCAAGTATACAATTACACATTTATTCAATAATTTCTTCAAAATTTCATTCATTTACCTCATAAATGTACTCGGTGCATTAGTTAAACCAAAAGGCATAACCAACCACTCATACAAACCTTCTTTTGTCTTGAAAGTAGTCTTCCACTCATTACCTTCTCTGATTCTAATTTGATGATATCCACTCTTCAAATCAATTTTGGTAAAATATTTTTCTCCACTCAAACAATCCATTATATAATCCATCCTCGATATAGGAAACCTATACTTAACTGTGATCTTATTGATTGCTCTTGAATTAGTACACATTTTCCATTCTCCATTTTTCTTAGGTGCCAATATAGCTGGTACTGCACATGGACTCAAACTTTATTTGATTAAACCCTTGTTCAAAAACTCATGAACTTGTCAGGTTGAGTTCTTCATTCTTAGTTGGTGTCAACTGATGTGATGCCTTGTTCGGTAAACTAGCTCTAGCAATTAGATCCATACGATGACTAATATCTCTCATTGGTGGAAAACCATCAGGTACATTATTTGAAATGATTTCCTTGTATTCGGAGAGAAATTTATCAACTTTTGTAGGAATTTCATCTTTTTTATCTTACTTGGTTTGTTAGGAATCAAAGTATAACAAATATCATTTCGTTTCAAATCCTTAATAAATGGTCTACCTTCCATCGAACAAACTTTTACAGATGTACATATCTCACCAATAGATTCTTCAACCAAAGGTAACAAGATTTGTTTCTTACCATCAACCCAAATAGTATATGTGTTCACTCTTCCCTCATGTATAGCATGTCTATCATATTGCCAAGGTATACCCAAAAAAATATGACAACAATCCATTGGCATAATATCACACAACACCTTATCATAATACTTTCCAATTTTCATATTCACAAAACATTGTTCACTTACCATTAATGTATGCTCATCTTTGATGCATGGAATTTGATAGGGCTTTGGGTGCTTCATTCTTTCCAACTGTAACTTTGTGACCATCCCCTCGGATGCCAGATTCTTTGAGCTTCTACTATCAACAATTACTTTCCAAACTTTGTCTACAAATCTGCATCTATTCTTTAACAAACTTTTCCTGATCGGATCTTTCTTATCTTTCTCACTCCATAGTATCCTACTGATCATTAGATTTGCTTCCTTCTCAGGTTCATTTGGTGACTCTTCTTGCACCAAAGCATTTATGCTACTGCTGACTTTCTTTCTTGCATGTGTACACTCAAAATATCTATGTCCTTCTTCACCACAATTGTAACAAGTTCCTTGGAACCCTCTTCTTCTATAACCACCTCGGGGGTATTTGTCTCTTCCTCAAAATGAACTTCCACCTTTCCATTCTATCTTTCCTTTATTTTGATATGTGTCTAAAATTGTCTTGTCTGGTTCAGATCTACTATTTTTACCATGAGATCTTCCTCTTCCTCTAGGAAATCTACCACCTCTGCCTCTTTGCCTTTATTCATATCTCTTGTTCAATTTCTCCTTATCTTTTAGGGAAAAATGATATGCCTCTTCAATGCTCTCCATCTTTACCAAGCTTATCTCATCTTGTATAGAACTTCTTAATCTATTCAAATATATTTCTATTATTTCGACTTCATCTTCAACATGTCCAGATTTGATGTCCAATATGTAGAATTCCTCAGTGTAATATTTTACCAAGCTATCTTTCTGCTTCAAACTTTGCATTCTCCTAACTAGGTTAATATGGAAATCACAAGGTAGAAATTGCCTTTCAATTTGTTTATCATCTAGTCCCATACCTTGATCTTGTCTTTACCCTTCTTCTTTCGATCCAATTGAAGATGCTCCCACCACAAGGACATGTGACCTTTCAACTTTGTACTTGCAATCTTTACGTTTTTCTCCTCTGATACATTCTCATACTAGAAGTGTTTTTCCCATACTCAAAGTATTTTTCCATCTCGATTATCCATTCTATCAATTCATCTGAATCCAACTTTCCACTATACTCAAGAGGATTAAACTGAGGTGTAGACTTCAAACTTGTCAAACCTCATAGGAATCTCTCTTCTTCATGATCCATCATAGGTGCAAGTGCAACTTCTCCTTGCACTTCCTCCAATTCATCATCACTAACATCTTCAAGATGTCTTCCTCTATGTTGGTCTATCTCAACAGCTTCCAATCTTGCAGCCATCTACCATAACATATCAGCTAGACCTGGATCTACATTTCCTCTCCCACGAACCATATTGAAATCATATGTAATTGTAGGTCAGATCTCAATCTTCTACCCCACAACAATATCAACCAACTAGGTTTAGGGCTTATAAGAAGTAACCTAGATCTCACCTTCTCTCTGATACCACCTGACGCAAGGAGGGAATGAAAAGAAAGGGCCCAAGGCACTCCCAACTATCCAAACCAACTTGCAGAACAACATGGAAGAAAAAATATAGAAAGGAGAGAAGAAACAACATGACTTATGTTAATTCATCAAACTCATTACATGTCAGGCTGTAAGGTCTTCCCAATTTCAGACATATACATTCAGATGTTTACAAAATATTATTGATACATGCAAGGTCACAAACCTACAATTTGAATCTGCTAACCCTTAATCTTCTATCCAAAAAATTCTACCTACCCTAAGAACAGAAAACCAAATATATACAAGAGTCCACCAAAGAGGTCGGCACTCAGATTCTAAAGATCCAACATAGGAAATAGAAAAGACCCAGATTTAGGTCCACACACATCTCAATGAGAGATCCCACATTAATTACACCACATAAATTAAATGCAGAAGTCTTCTAGAACAAGATAAACAACTTAGTAAGAAGTCGACCGAGCAACATGAACCACTCGGTGAAGACCAACCGAGAAACAGGAACAACTCAGTGAAGACCAACCAAGAAATAGGAAAAAATCAGTAAGAAGGTAACAAAGCAACATAAAAAAATCAGTGAAAGAAACCACCAAGAAACCAACATTCACCGAGACCCGTCAATAAAGCAAGAAAAAATAAGTAACTAAGCAACAACAGTTACCGATCACTTTATCAAGCAGCCTCCAACAATCTACTGAACTAAAACAAACATATTTTAGGTGGATCATTATTTCCAAAGAACGCAAGATGCTCTTGCATCATAACCCAACATTATGGGTTCCAATCATTACCAAAACACTTTCTCAACTCCATTACAATGAAATTAGGTCATTTCCAGCACTCTAGGTTTTATTCTCTAATTTTACCCTATTTAGGCTTACATCTCTCCCATAGGACCAATTGACACAATTTCAAACATGGCACAACTAAACTAGAATCAACCCAAACTAAAAATAATCCTTTGGAAGACTTTTACAAACCAAAAATTTATGATTGGATAGGACCAACCACTAAGTGTTCCTACACTAGATAGACCCTATTAGGTGTTAATAGAAATAAGAGGCTCACTGCCCAGACTCACTTGCCAAATAAGAAGGTTAAATCAACCTTCTAGACTCACTTTCCAAATTACAGATATAGGAGTATACAATAACCAGTGAAGTGACTGATAGAAAATTGCTTTTCCTAAATAGTTCCAATGAATTTCATCACAATCATTGCACGGTGATAAAAGGACTAGAACAATATATTATGTAGCAATATCTTTATTCCACCTGCCCAAGGTTCATGCAGGCAATATGGAGCCAAAACATATGACAGACCAATATCCACCTTGAGGCCTACAGGTACTCTGCCAAACATCCACACCCATATCCTAGCTCACAAAACAAATCTTAGAATGTGATGTACAGTTATGGTGTTCCACCGTCTAAAGCCATCACCAACAATCAAAGAACACAAGCAAGTCCTCATTCCTTGGTAAGAAAAACTTTTTTCCACAAATGATATAATGTAGAGCTTTTAAAATGTGCAAACTGATGTTCAACCGGTTAATAAAAAGGATGATGCTGAACCACAGGACGAGGGTGATGAAGAGCATGATGTTGACAAACATGACCTCTACTGATGTTACATGTACTGTAGGAGGGACAACTACAACTACTTCTACTACTTCAGCCAAGAACATTGGATCCACTGCATTCATAGGATCATCCAGCAATGGGTCGACTTCTGTAGGTAGCATGACTTGAAACATCTTTGAATA
>MU224265.1:1849679-1862654 GCA_018584345.1 Thuja plicata
GGCTAATGTAGACCCAACATGGACAGAATTGTGCACACTCCTTTTGGAGCACTTTGGCCCTAGTGCTTTTGATGACTTCACAGGAGCACTCACTAAACTGCACCAAATAGGCACTGTAAGAGAATACCAGACAGAGTTTAAAAAATTAGCTAATCACACCGAGGGATTGTCTGATGAATTCTTCCACAGTTGTTTTGTCAATAGTGTGAAGGACGCACTTCGCTCTAAAGTAAAAATGTTCTGACCCACTGCAATGATGGAAGCCATTGGGTTGGCTAAGTTAGCAGAGGACAAGATTAGTGCTCTACAATGCTATAGATCCAATTTTGTTCCATTCAGAAATACAGGTTCTCACAACCCTCAAGTGACGCCAGCTCCCAGAACTACTCCTATCAAGCACTTGTTTGAAACAGAGATGCGGGCCAAGCGAGAAAAAGGGCTTTGTTATAATTGTGATGAGAAATGGTCCTGGGGCCATAGATGTGTTCAAAAAAATCTCTATCTCTTGGATGTGGATTCTCCACCTGAACTGGAAGAATATGTAGATGCTCATGAAACAGTGGATGATGAGGTTGAGCCTCAACAGCCTGAACCTCCTTCGCCAGAAGCTCAACCAGAGATATCTGTCCATGCTTTGGTAGGAGTCACTAATTCCCAAACCATGCAGATCCAAGGTTTCTTCAAGAAGATCCCTCTTACTATACTCATTGATTCTGGTAGTACTCATAACTTCATTGACCCCTGAGTAGCCAAACAGGCTGATTGCTTTGTCCATCCCTACTCTAGCTTTGAAGTCATGATTGCCAATGGGGGCACTTTACCTTGCAAAGGGAATGTCACAATGTGTGTCTCTCTATTGGAGATTATAACCTGCACTCTGACATGTTTTCCTTGCCCTTAGGTGGATGTGATGTGGTTTTGGGCGCCCAATGGTTATGCAATCTTGGCCCCATTCTATGGGATTTTGCTGAACTTTGGATGCAGTTTTCAGCCAATGGGCAAAAACACACTTTGAAAGGCTTACAACCAAGGTCTCTCAGCATCATCAGTTCATATCGTATGGAAAAAATTCTTAAAAAGAATTCACATGGTGTCATCGCTCAGCTCCATTCCATTCAGAGGCAACCATCAATGGTCTCTAGTACTCCTGTAGATCTACAAAAAAATTTGGATAAGTATTCAGGTGTATTTGCTGAACCTGTGGGATTTCCCCCTTCTCTCCCAGAGGACCACCATATTCAACTCCTTCCTAGTAGTGTTCCGCCCAACATCAGGCCCTACCGCTACCCATTTCATCAGAAGACCGAAATCAAGATGCTCGTTCGTGACTTACTGAAGCAAGGTATTATTCGCCCTAGTACCATTTCCTTTTCTTCTCCAGTTCTGCTTGTCCACAAAAAATATGGGTCATGGTGACTCTGCATTGATTTTTGAGCACTTAATCATCTCACCATAAAGGATAATTTTCCCATTCCGGTTGTTGATGAACTTCTTGATGAGCTTCATGGCTCTCATTTTTTCTCCAAGTTGGATCTTCGTTTTGGTTATCATCAAATTAGGGTTAATGAGGAGGATATACCTAAAACAGCCTTGCACACACATGATGGTCACTATGAATTTTTAGTCATGCCCTTTGGCCTCACTAATGCTCCTTCAACATTTCAGGCAGTGATGAATAAAATATTTTGGACATACCTCCAGAAATTCATTCTGGTCTTCTTTGATGATATCCTCATATATAGTAAAACCTGGGTTGAGCACCTCCATCATCTGGAGTTGGTAATGCAAATTCTCTTTGATCATCAAATCTGTGCAAAATAGTCTAAATGTGTGTTTGGACAGGAGGAAGTGGAGTATCTTGGGCATATTTTTGCACACCAAGGGGTTCAGGTGGATCCTACAAAAATAGATGCCATGAAAAATTGGCTGCATCCTAAAACTCTCAAGAGCCTTCAGGGTTTTTTTGGGGCTGACTGGCTATTACCGCAAGTTTGTCCAGAATTACGGGAAGATTGCAGCACCATTGACAGCTATGTTAAAAAAGAATGCTTTTACCTGGACCCATGTTGCTGAGGATGCGTTGGAACAACTGAAACAAGCTATGTGCAGTACACCTGTTCTCGCTATGCCAGATTTTTCCAAGCCCTTCACTATTGAGAGTGATGCCTGCGGCAATGGACTAGGTTCTGTTCTCCTTCAAGATGACCATCCTATTGCATTCACTAGAAAATCCCTTTCTGGTAAGAATCTAGCCCTATCTACTTATGAAAAAGAAATGATGGCTATTCTGCATGTTGTACAGAAGTGGTGGCCATACCTCCTAGGGAGTCATTTTTGCATCAAGACTAATCACCAAAGTCTGAAATACTTCATGGAACAATGGGTATCCTCCCCTACACAACAGAAATAGGTTAGCAAACTCATGGGGTATGATTATGAGATCACGTACAAGAAGGGTAAGGACAATATTGTGGAAGATGCTCTTTCTCGCACATTTGATGATCAAGCTTCACTTTCAGCTATTTCCATGCCAATTCCCAATTGGTTAGCATCTGTTCAGTAGGGCTATGTTAGTGACTCTTCTTTATCTCAAATCATTCACCAGTTGGCCAATAATCCTGGTGTTGTACCACATTACTCTTGGGATGGTGCTTCTCTCCAATACAAGGGCTGTCTAGTGCTTCCTCAGAATCCAGATCTGCAATAGGCTATTTTTTATGAACTCCATGCTTCTCCTTCGGCAGGGCACTCGGGATTCCTCAAAACTTATGAGCGGGCAAGGAGAAACTTCTTTTGGAAAGGAATGAAATAGATGATTCAATAGATGGTGGATGAATGTGATACCTACCAATGCCACAAGGGTGAAACGACCCTCCTTCCTAGCTTGCTAGAACCCTTGCCCATCCCTACACGGATTTGGACTGAAATTTCTATGGATTTCATTGAAGGGATTCCTAAATTAGGCGGCAAGACAGTGATCTTGGTTGTGGTTGATCATCTCTCTAAATATAGTCATTTTTGTGCCCTCAGCCACCCCTATACTACCTCCTCAGTTGCACAAATATTCATGGACCATATCTTTCGTCTTCATGGCCTCCCTTCTTCCATTGTCTCAGATCGTGATGCAACTTTTACCAGTCATTTTTGGACTGAACTGTTTCAGCAAATTGACACCAAACTTAAGATGAGTTCAGGCTATCACCCACAAACCAATGGTCAGACCAAAATTGTCAACAAATGCTTGGAAAGTTATCTTCGTTGCGTCACTTCTAAACAGCAACATCAGTGGGCCAAGTGGCCTCCTCTAGCTGAATGGTGGTACAATACCTCTTACCACACTGCATCTAAAATGACTCCATATGAAGCAATCTATGGTCAGGCACCTCCAGTGCTCCTTCCCTACACTCCCAGCAGCTCACCAGTCTAGGTAGTTGACATAGTTCTCTGCACTAGGGATTAGATTCTTCGCACCTTACATGATAATCTTCACATGGCCCAAAATCAAATGAAACAGCAGGCAAATCAACACCGTTCTGAGCACTCGTTTCAAGTTGGAGATATGATTTTTCTTTGACTACAGCCATACAAGCAATCCTCCCTGAAGCTTAAAGGGCGTCATACGCTGGCCCCAAAATTTTATGGGCCATATAAGGTTCTACAGAAGATTGGTTCAGTTGCTTATAAACTCGAACTTCCTCCTTCTTCCCGCATTCATCCAGTATTTCACGTTTCTTGTCTTAAGTTATTTCTTGGTACCAACATCAAAGCACAAACTGCTCTCCCTGAAATGGATACGGAAGGATCCATTATCCTGGAGCCTGAGGAAATCCTTGACCGGCGCACTCGTCAGCTTCGCTCTCACTCCATCTCTGACGTCTTGATTCAGTGGCACAGAATGCAACCAGAGGATGCCACATGGGAACCCCTTCTTCAGATTCAGTAGCAATTTCCACACCTTAAGCTTTGAGGACAAATATTTTTTCTAAGAGAGAGGGGATGTTAGGAACCTGTGTGTTCCTTTTGTTTATTTTTTTAGTGTAGTGTTGTTGGATGCATATGCTTTGTAAGTCATCCTGTGAGTATATTTTATTATCCCACATGCATAGGTAGTATTACTTTTCTAGATTGTACTTAGTATATAAGAGTGTGTTGAGGCCTTTGTTGGGTACCGACAAATTTATTGTATTGAGCTTTCTCAAAGGAGGTTACCCCCTTGAAGTGGCCCACGATTAATAGATTCACTCTGAGTTCTGCTATTGTGCTATATTCTATTATTTCGTGAATTTTCACCATATTTATGTAGGAGGTTCATCACAAACTCCCTTTATAAAATCATTTCAAAGTTCATGACGTCCAGAATATTGAGAATTTTTCCAAATCTTAACTCTCCTCAACAGAATGGGTTTGATCCTGGAAGACAAATTCTGGACTCAATTATGGTGGTGCATGAGAATATTCACTCCCTTCAAGCCTCTAAAAAATAGGGTTTCTTGATTAAATTGGACCTCTCTAAAGCATATGATAGATTGGATTGGTCTTTCTTGTCTAAAATCCTAAGTTCCTTTGGATTTGATAAAGATGTCATAAGAATTATAATGCAATTGGTTACTACGGCATCTTCTTCAGTGCTAGTAAATGGAGGTTCTTCCATCTTCTTCCACCCAACAAGAGGTCTTAGACAAGGTGATCCCATTTATCCTATTCTCTTTGCTATAATGGCAGAAAGCCTTGGGAGATCCATCAAAATATTGGTCTTGTCAGGTCAGATTTCAAGACTCCAACCTTCCTCGGCTCTGCATAAGTGTTCTCATGAGAAATTTGTGGATGATACTATTATGATGGGGGAGGCCTCTAAAGGAAGCCAGGAACATGAAAAAGGCCCTAAACAATTATACTAAAGCTTCAGGTCAATCTATTAACTAGGAGAAGAGCTCTCTTTTTTTTTGCAATACGCATGAAGAAAGACAAAGGAAGATCTCTTCAATTTTGGGATGCAAGATAGAGAATCTTCCCTCAACCTATTTGGGTCTCCCTCTTTGCCATAAACTTGATGATGATTTCTAGAATGTTATCCTTGACCAATTCCATAATAAGATAGCAGGTTGGAAAGGTTCTACTCTTAGCCAAGCTGGAAAAGTTCAACTTTTGAAATATACTCTCCAAAATCTTCCAGTCTATGCGGTCAGTCTCTTCAAAATACCTCAAAAATATGCAGACTTGATTGAAAAAATTCAGAAAAGATTTCTTTGGTCTGGAGTGGAAGAGAAGAATATATTAAGTCTTGTGGCCTAGGAGGTGGTGTGTAAACCAAAGAAGTGGGTGGGCTTGGTATCAAAAGTATTAAAAATACAAATAAGGCATTGCTGGCAAAATAGTGATGGAGAATCTTTGAACAGGAGAAGGAATGGAATGCCATCATCAAGAGAAAATACCATTTAACTTCTTTGGAGGAAGTGCTTAGGGACCCCTCAGAAATCAATGGCTCCTTCATCTGGAATAGTATCAGGAAAGGTAGGGATCTGATTAGAAAAGTGATTAGATGGAAGCTGGGAAATGGTAGGAAAATCAACTTCTGGATAGATAACTGGCTGAAGGAAGAAGCCCTTAGTGACAAGCAAGAATGGATGCCAGTGATTCTAGATTGTAAATAAATTGTTGGAGAGAAGGTTTCAGATTAATGGATCAATGATAAATGGGTGGACCTTAGCTCCTTTGATGCTTCCCTCAATATGGTCAATAAGTTTCTTACACCCTGGTTTGTTAGAGCTAACAAAAATGACATTTTGATTTGGGGGCCAGAGGCTAATGGAAAGTTTTCTGTCTCTTCTTCTTCTGCCCTTTTTTTCTAGAGGATAATCACTCTTCTAGCTGTTAGGTATGGAATAATAAACTTATTCCCAAAATTAATATGTTCTTTTGGCTACTTGTTCAGAACAAAATTCTTAGAGTGGACAATCTTTGCAAAAGGGGTTTCAGTATGCCTAACAAATGTATCCTTTGCTGCTCTGAAGCTGAAAACTATAACCATCTAATGATTCATTGTTCTTACTCTTGTAAATTCTGGAATTTTGTTTTCAAAGTCTTCAACCTGGATTGGGTTAAACCTAATAACTTCAAGGATATGGTTAAACAATGACACTGCCCCCTTAAGGGTAAAGACATCAAAGATCTTTGGAAGCTAGATCTGCCCCACTTTACTTGGAGAATCTGGAAGGAAAGAAACAACAGAATATTCAGAGAAAAAAGCTCATCCTATCAAATAGTGGAAAATATTATATGTAGATGTCTGCTGGAAAATTTCAAAAATCAGGTCTCTAGCGACTCCCCCTACAAGAACTCTCTCTGTATCACTGATATACTTATGAATTCTCAGATGCAGAAAGAAAATAACTTAAACTTGAGGGAAAATACCAGATGGATTACACCTTCGAGTGGCTGGGTCAAAGGTGATTTTGACGGGGCAGCCAAAGGGAATCCGGGGAAAGATGGAGTGGGAGGTATTATAAGGGACCCTGCTGGTAATTGTCTGGGAGTTGTTGCTGCCCCACTGGGAGTTCAGACTAATCATATGGTGGAAGCCATGGCTGCCCTTCATGTGGTTACACTGGCCAAAGACATGGGTTTTTCTAAACTATGGCTGGAGGGAGATTCTCTTAACATAATAAATTGTATTAAAGGCAATCATGAAGCTTCATGGACTATCAGCCATATCATTGAAAAAATCAAGTCTATTATGTCCACTTTTGAAGATTATCATATTTCCCACATTTTTAGGGAAGGTAATACGATGGTGGATGGCTTAGCTAATGTGGGTATACAATCTAATGTCATGCAATGACAGAGAGGGGAGGCGGATCTTAAAATGGAGATTATTAGTCTTATCAGGTACGATAGGATTAACAATATTGAAGTAGTGATTAATAAACATAATTATGACGAGGTCATCAATAATGATGAAATGTGATGTGAGTTGTCATTTGAAGGAAACGGGATTAATGAAAAATGTGACCCCGCACGGATTATGGGTGTTAATGAGAATTTTGAAATAGAACAATCACCACAGTAAAGCTTTCCAGGGTATTGCATTCCAGACTTCTAAGTATCTGCATTTTCAGAATGCGACAAGCATTATGAGGGGAGGTCTGAAGAGGGAGGAGCTGATAGACTGCACCAAATGAAAATAGAAGAAGAAGGTTTGGAAGAGGTTGAAAAAGGGAGGCGTATCATAGTATTTGGAGAAGCTCCATGGCTGCGATATGGAGATAACAAAAATATTTGCAGAGGATTGGAAGGATGGAAAGGTTAACCTATGGGGGAAATCTTTCACTCTGACTATGAGGGTTATCTCTGAAATCACGGGCCTTTAATGCGAGGGAATGAAATTTTACAGGGATAATAAGAGGGAAGGGACTCAAGCTTTCAAAATATTTCTGAAAATAGAAGAAGAAGAGGCCCTTTTAAGCAAAGGGATGGGGGATTATGTTGATATCAAAAAAATTAAGTCCCACTGGGTGAAGATTCATACAGTGATGATCGAGTATTTTACTTTGGACGGTAGGTACTCCAAAATTTATAATCTATACTTTGTCCTGGATAATCATTTTAGGAATGATAAAAAGGTTTCATTTCCTTTTTATCTCCTGAGCTCGTTTCATAACAGCGTGATGGAGCATAGAAAGAAGTTGAGTAACCCAATGCTCCATGTGGGGCTCATTATGTTGATCTCAGAGTATGCCCGTAATCAAGTCCCGGAGCCTATCCCCAAAAGGGTAAAAGGGAATGCTAGGCATGTAAAGTAGGAAAACAAAAAATAGATTTTGAAGAAGAGGGTTAGAACCAAAAAGAAGGCAAACCCAAAAAGGCAGGAGGAGATGGATGATGAAACCCTAGAGAATCAAGGTAACGATGAAGAGATCTAGAATGAGGAAAAGGAGGAAATGCATGTGACTAATTAGGAAGATTGTGAGAAAAATGATGAGATTCTAGTAAAGGAAAAAGAAGATCAGCTGAGTAAGGAGTATTCTCAGACAGACAAGGAGGAAACACCTATGATAGATGAAGAGGGCAAGGGTAATGATGTAGAAAACCAAGAGATGGAAGTTGAGGGAGACAAAAAAGAGGGAGATGATAAGGAGGAGAAAAAGAATGAGGACGAGAGCAAGGAGGATCAAAATGAGTAGCCGATTTTGAAGGCTGATAACATGAATAAGAAGAAACAGAGAATGGACCCCGAAGTGGTTGGTTTTGATATTCATGATAGAATTCCGAAAATCAAAGAGGACTACAGGGCGAGTATGGAAGACTGGCTTAGTGAGGAGATAAAGATAATGAAGTAGCAATTGAATGAGATGCAGGAAGCTATGGAGCCTTTTAAGTCCAAGGTTGAGGAAATGGAGAAGAGCTTGATGATTAAGGTAAATAACAACAACAGAGATGAGGAGCTCACTGCTAGAGTTAATGTTATTGTGGAAGAAAAGATGCAAGATATGAAAAAGAAAATAAGCCACAATGGGCACATGATACGTGTCATTCTCAAACAAAGAAATGAAGGGCTTCAAGTTTTAGTTCAGAACCTGAAAGCATTATATGCTTACCTGGAAAGAAGTCTGTTGAAAATACTACAATTACCATTAATGATAAGGCAGGAAGCTCGAGCCCAGGGTCAAGAACTTGAAGTAGTCTTAAGAGGAAAATCTCGGAGATCCCAAAAGAGATGCTAGAGCTAAAGGAGTCCATTGACAAAATGGAAGAAATGTAGAAGGAGGCAGAGGAAGTGTACCAAAGAATGATGTAATGTTTTTTCTTTAGTTCTGGGATTTCTACTAGAAGTTGTGATAGAAATTGTGTTGGAAACTGTGCATTTTTTGGCAGTTCTTTTCTTTCCTATTTTGGGCTTGGGTGTTTGTTGGGGTCCTGCCTTTTGTTCATTGCAGTCTTTCTATGTTTGTATTGGGCTTATGATGCTTATCTCTAGTATTATTTTGTAAAAGGTTTCAGCTTCCTTTCAAAACTTGTTTTTACCTTAACCAAAAAATATCAGTACTTAAGGTTTTATCTTACTTGTCAACAATAGAGTAGTATATTTTTTAGGTTCATGTGTTACCTTAACTCTTGCCTCTTCATCTTTTGTTGCATCTGACTCATTTCTCTATTCAATTTCAACTTTCAGCTCTTCCTCTTTTTGTTCTTCCTCTTCATTTTCTAGTGAGTTGTCAATATTTCTTGCAAATGGGTCCTTCTTATTAAGTGAAGTGTCAAGGTTCATAGGCACACCAGAAACATAGAAATCTGGCTGCATGAAATATGCGCTCTTCTCAACACTTACCTCAGCTGCCTTATAACATTCTCCAATTCCTATAGATGTAGGAATAGTATGTTTAGGAGGTGGATTATTCTCAGGAATATCACTCATAAGTATCTGATCTAATTCCTTCTGAGTCTCCTCTAAGACTTCCTCATATTTCCTACTCATAATTTTTACTAATCTTTCTTTTGTTCTCAACAAGGGTTTGAGTGCTCCTAATATTCTTTCTCTCTCATATACTAAAATTACTGGAAACATGTCATCAATAGCTTGATTTCTTATAGCCTCATCTTCAATAAGTGCTATTTGTTTTCTTATCTCCAGTTTACCATATAGATCCTCAGGTATGCTTCCCTCTATCTCTAGTAGATTCTTCTTGAAAACAAGTAAGTGATTTACCACTATGTCTTCAATCTTCAGTTTATCAGATTCCTCATACCTGTCATAGTATTTGTCCACTAAAAATAGCTTTCCTTTCTCAATATCTCTCTTATCTGACATCTTCAAATCAGGCTTCCATACATGTCTGCCACTTGTGGTATCTTTTTTTGCTTTCTTCTCTTCTCCTTCAATCATTTGTTCCTTAGGAGGTGAATCTGGTTTAGTAGATCTTGTGTTTCTTCAAGGTACAATATTTATTGTCACTTCCTATGATGTCTTTTGTGGTGGTGAAGGGGTGGTTACATCAATTACTATAGAAGGTGGACTAGCTACCTACTCATTCTCTGGAGTTAGAAGGGCTACAGTAGCAGTAATTGCCAACCCAGAAGATCTTTCTGCTATCTTCTTCCTTACTTCTTTTATTTATTCTTTAGTTAAACCTACCTTAGCTCCATAGTCATCAATAATGTTTTCTACTTTTCTTTTCCTCATACCTCTAGTCTTCTCTTCTCTGACTTTAGCTGATTTTTCTTCATATGTGCCCAATCTCTCCTTAGATGTATCAACTTTAGATGCCAAAACATGTTCAATCTGCATAGTTAGAACTTCTAAACTAACTTCATAACCCATAGGGTAACACCATTCATTTCTAGGTACAACTACCTCAAAACATACACAATCAGTTTCAACCATGAAACAAATTTTATGCTTGTATTTCTCAACTAACTCTTCAGGAATTTTGAATCTTTCTTTCATTTTCCTCTGAAGAATCTTGATCATGCCAAATAGTTCACCATCAACCCATGTGTTGTTTTACCTTCGGTATCTCTATGATGTATGAATACTAGTGGGTATCCCTTCTCTCCATGCTCTAGGGTGCACGCCTAGAAAATTATGCTCAATGTGGATATACATATGAACTAGGAGTGAGCCAAATCTAAAAGTCTTAGATTTATCCTTCTTAATTAGCTTTACATTCTCCAAGAATTGATGTGCCAGAACTTCGCATAGGTTATACTTACTGTTTTTTGTTTATCATCCTGTAAGCATCATAATGAATCATGCATAAACTAAATAAGGTCTACTTCTGTAGTAGAATGTTATCCAAGTATCATCGCAATCGGTCTGACATCCTTAATCACATTGAATTCCAAATTCCCACTTCGATCGATCACGCAATATAGTTGTTAGATAGTTTGATCTCTTCTTGTCTTAGGTCGCTGCTCTTCAAATGGTAAGGAAATATGTATCTCAAATGTCCTTTATTCATCGTTAAGTGTAAAATGCACATTACCCAATACATAACTTTGTATATTGTCCAGTCAATTACAAATCCCGCGATCATCGAATATGCATCGTTTGATGTTGCACTCTTAGATATAAGTTCTATGATGTCTGCACATATCACAACTAGGCTTGTTGGAGCTTACTCCTCAAAATTGGGGGCTGGATATATTTTGATATCTTCATCCAATGCTTCCCCTAAGACCATGATCGGCCATTTAGGTCGATGTGTTCACATTAGGCGAATATCCAGTAGCATCTATTGTCTCTCCATGAACCAATATCTTACTTGACTCTTTGATTTTCCATATCTTACCATTGTTTTTATCTTCTTCTTTCTTAAAACAATTGTCAAAATCACTCTTGTATTGTGCAAGACTCTTACCAGTATCAGTGTCATTCTTCTTTGTATCCATAGGAGGTGGTACTCTTATGTTATTTACTCCATTATACTTGCAAAACTTCTCTATATGACCTGGATTGTTGCATTTGTATCATATATGAGGTCTTCTGTTCTTATTAACTTGCAACTTACAATTCCTTGCAATGTGTCCAAGGTTATTACATTTGTAACATGTGATCTTAGTTTTTGATTCTTCTCTGGTGTAATCTTGTATGTATCTAGATTAATTAGGTTTTCTGCATTTTGCTTTCTTGTGCCTATGTGTATTGCAATTAAAACAATAACCAGAAAAATATTTGAAAGGGGTATTCCCTCTGAAATCTCTCTTCATGTGTCCAAACTTTTTACGTCCAAAACATCTACCTCTGAAAGGTCTGATATGTTCTCTAGGTTCTTCAAGAATAATTTTTTCTCCATCAGTCTTTGCATCAGGTTTTTCTTCTTGAATTTTAGAACATTCAGCTTCCTTGAAGCCAATACTAGTCATAACACCTTTAGGTTTATATCTATCTCTTTGTTCATCGATCAAGTCACTGCTCATGTGAAGTTTCTCAATGTGTTTCTTTGTCTCAACAAGTTCACCTTTTATGATATGATTATATTTTTCCAATTCTAGATACTTTTTCTTGTAATGGTCAAGGTCAATCTTCATTTGTCCCATCAAAATATTAGCATCCTTCAAAGCTTCTTTAGTCTTGTTCTAAACATCCTTTTCTTGTTGAATCTCTTTAGCCATTGCTTCATTATTAAGCTTCAAAGTATCATTCTCTTGTTCAAGTTGCTTTATCTGATCTAAATTATCATTGTCTAAATCTTCTTTTATCTGAACCATAAGATATTGTCTCTGATTTTTGGAAAGTTCAAGCTGATCTTTCAATTTCTTGATGAATCCTTCAGCTCTTCTTAGACTGAATCTCAAGTCGCCAGTTTTTTCTTTTTCTCTATCAAGGTCTTCAAGTGCCACTTCAAAGTTCTCTTCCAAACTTACTGAATCCATCTTGATCTCCCTTATGTTGTTAGACTTTCTCTCCAAGGGCCATTAGCTTTGATACCAATTTTTAGGATTGAGTAATACTGAGAGGGGGGTGAATCAGTATTACAACACTTTAAATTAAACTTAAACTAATTCCTAATAAACCATAATCTTACTGAAATGAAAGGAACATAAAAAAAAATAACACAAAACTCATAACACCATAATTTTTTGTTGAGGAAACCCTGGCCAATGGAAAACCCTAGCCAATGGAAAACCCTGGTGGGGATGGTACCCACAAGCATGTACTAAAGTATAATGTCCATGTTAGAAGACCTAGCCCTGTTACGAGATGAATATTACATAGTAAATTTCCTTTTTAAAGGAATAACCACCCTGTTAAAGGTATACAACACCTTGTTAGGGGCCAACTGAGCTTACAACTCTTACAACAAAAACTTCTATTTCAAAGTGTTCTCAGTAATGAACAAAACAAGCATCTTCAATGCTTAGATAGTTCCAGTCATAGCTCTTTAAGGATCTCTATCAACCTCTGCTCCTGCTAATACATATCCTTAATTTTATCATGTCATCTCTTCGCTTTATAAAAAGTATATATATATATATATA
>MU224266.1:19860-38796 GCA_018584345.1 Thuja plicata
TCTTATATATATATATATATATATATATATATATATATATATATATATATATATATATTGACACTGCATACTTTGAGTATGATATTTTTTTGGCATTACAAAATTTAATATGATGTTTTTTGGTATTATTTCAAGTTTAATATGATATTTTTTTGATATTATAAAATTTATGCTATTTAAAATATTTTACATTTTATGACTAAATTAATGACTACTTCAACGACTAAATTAATGACTAAATATATGACTGAATATATGACTCAATAAATAACTAAATAAATGACTAAATATACGACTAAATAAATGACTAAATAAATGACTAGATTAACCAAATATATGATCAAATATATGACTAAATAAACGACTAAATAAATGACTAGATTAACCAAATATACGACCAAATATATGACTAAATAAATGACTAGATTAACCAAATATATGACCAAATAAATGACTAAATAAACTACTAAATTAATGACTAAATTAACCAAATATACAACCAAATATATAACCAAATATATGACTAAATAAATGACTGAATTAACGACTAAACTAACAACTAAATAATTAAATAAATGACTAAATTAATGACCAAATCAATGACTAAATTAATGACCTAATCAATGACCAAATTAATGACTAAATTAATGACCAAATAAACTACCAAATGACCAAATAAATGACCAAATAAATGACTAAATATATGACCAAATCAATGACCAAATAAATGATTAAAATAGTTTAGTCATAAATTTGGTCACGAGATAAATAACCAGCAATAAACCACAAGTGGTCACGTGACCAAATTTGGTCATTTATCTATAATTTTTGATAGTTTATTTGGTCATATATTATTGTTTTTGTACTAGTGATGTATATACACACATGTGTGTGTATATATGTGTATATATGTGTATGTGTGTATATACACACATGTGTATGGGTATATATATATGTGTGTATACACATATGTGTGTATATACATACATGTGTGTATATATACACATGTGTGTGTATATGTGTATGTGTGTAAAAACAAATTTCCAATTCCAATTCCAGTTTTGTGGAACCAAACGCAGAATTTGCATCTTCTTAGTCATCTTCTAGGTGAACCAAATAGGACAAGCCCATATTCTAGAATTCCTTTTGAGAATACCAGAATTCCAAAATGGATTCAATTCCAGAATGCACAAATTCCGTGAAACAAACGGGCCCTAAGCGTCGAAGTGGTTTATAATTTCATGTTACTTTTTTCCGCTTAAGTCATGTATGTTGCATGTGTTATTTTAAAAATGTTCGCATTCAAGAAGTTTGTGAGTATCCTAACACTGTGGTCCTTTTTTTATTTCCCAAGTCCAAAGTTTGCAAATTTTATTAAACTATTATCTGTTGAGCCAAATTTTTTTCATCCAATGGCTCGTGCTTTCCCATGATGAAAAGATGATCAAAATCTAAGCATTAAGGAAACACGCCATTGTGACATGTGTCTTTGGTGGGATCGGCTATAGTGGAGATGCAGATCAGAGATATTTGTAGATGCTTTTAAATCCAACAACTCACACATTACCTTCATATCAAAGATGCAGGTGAGTTAACTTCAATGGATTGCGCCATGGTGACACGTGTCCTCATTTGGCCCAAGCATGAACGAACAAATGAAGTTAAATAAGGCAGTTGTCAAATCTGATTCAAAGGTTGGCGCAAAGCCTTATGATAAAGATGCAGACACAATAGCCATTGAGGAAAAGCGTCATGCTTCCACGTGGTGTCCAGTGAGTCCAGCAGGGTAATCAAAGATTCATTAAGTACACAACATTTACAGAAAGATCTGATGGTTGGCGTTAACCTGCAATGAGAAGATGACTAAAGAATAATCTTTAAGGGATTACACAATTGTGATGTGTGTCTGTCCAGGCAAGTTGAAGACTGCGGTTAGTGAAAAGTTGGTTGGGTAAAGGTATGATAGGTTAAGAAAGATTCGACGACTGGCGTAAAGCCTCCAATAAAAGGTGACGTGTTTTTAATGATTAAGGCATTGCGATGTGCTCTCACATGTCCCAGTAGATCAAATCTGTGGGTCACAAAGATTTTTTAAAGATAGATAGATCATACAAGATCAGATGGATGGCATAAAGTATGGATAATAAAGTGACCGACCTTTAGTCATTACGGTAATGCACCATTGTGACATGTGTACTAAGTGATGGACCCTCTATAAGTGTTAAGTAAAATAAAGTGTTAGCATCTTTAGAAAGATCTAACAGTGCGTGCAAAGCCTCAGATGGAAAGTGCATGAATGATAAGATTTGAGGGATTGCACCGTGATGACACGTGTCTGCGGACATGAATATTATAAAATATTCTGTGAGTTGTCTGATGCAAAGAAGAGATGTTAGGATCGACGGTCATAATTCAAAGGAGTTATTTAAGAAATTCTAAACTGTTAGCCTTGAGATTTTGAACTCAGGTGAAGTAATGGAAAATGTGTGCTTTCCACAGTAAGAATTTAATGCTCTAAAGTGACGGGATTGATATGTGATCGATCATTCAAATCTTGCTTTTGATAATTGTTGAATTCATGGAGAAAAGTTAAAGCTGTAGTGATTGCATTTTAACTTCCAGGCTATTTATAGAATGGGTAAATTTTTTATATAATTTTTTTCTAAATTCTAAAATTTGAAGAATTATTAGGGCTTGCAGTCACTAGCTTCTATTAATAATTTGTTGAATCACTAGATTATAAAGATCTTAATTTCAAGATGCCGCTTAGAATAGAGTTTAAGGGTCATGTAAATTACAAAGACAAAAATGTATGTGATGACCTACTGTAGCAATTAACTAGGTCAACAAATCATTTGAAAAGATTAAAGAACTGGTCCCTAAGAGTCTATGTTTAAAAATTGGTGAGGGTTTGTATGATTTGGGAAAATGGGCTAGGGATGCAAATATAGGAATGGCTGGTTTGGATTTATTCAGAGTACTTTTTAGCCAAAGAAATATTTTTCCCCCTAATAGCAATGTATGGTAGTTTGATGTTGGCAAGCTAGTAGTGCCTGGGGTTTTCATGGATATTGATATGCTTATGCAAATAGTAGACAAGTGTGACAAAATATCCAGGGTACTCAGAGATAAGAATGGACG
Organism: Thuja plicata; assembly: GCA_018584345.1. Lineage (NCBI taxonomy): Eukaryota > Viridiplantae > Streptophyta > Pinopsida > Cupressales > Cupressaceae > Thuja > Thuja plicata. The sequence continues at coordinate 23,002 of MU224266.1, forward strand.
TATCATGGTCAGCATCAGTGTAGAAGAAATCAGGGAAGTATTCAAGTTGAGTGAAGAGGATACCCCTATTGATAAAATTAATTTCAAAGAATTCACAGAAGTGTATCAAGCTCAGAAAGATTATTTGAGTAATGGACCATTAAAAGAATATTTCAACAAAATTGGGGATTTGATCATGGTATGGCCTAATACCAAGGAACCTTTCAGGTAAGATTACTTCACCCCAAAGGCCAGAGAAGTATAAAGGGCTTTATGCCAAATATATGGGGATGATGAAGAGAAGGAAATGCCCATCCACAATCTATTCATGATGGTACAAATATTTCACCCCCATTTGGACATAATTTTTTATTTTTCTCCATATCTTGCAGATTTGATACATGAAGGTTTGATAGGAATCTAGGACAAAAAGGTGACTAGACATTTCACATGGTATTCCCTGCTGATGCACATGACAAAGGTCAAGGATGATGAAGATATGCCAATACAGCTATGGAATGTAGACATGTCAACTGACAATAAAGAAGAAAACTACATTAATTTTGATAGATGTTTTGCTGCTAGAATGAGGGCATTATTTCTGAATGATGATCCTAGAATGTCTTTGACACTCTTGCAATTATTGAGATCTAAAGAATATAGTCAGGAATTGAAAATACTACATAATTTGGGAGATGTTATTCTCTACCCAGTATCAACATTTTTCAGATTTTATGGTTTCGAAGGAATCCCAAATATATTACCTTACAAAGTACCTGTCAAATTAGGGTTGGAAGAAATAATAAGATAAATTGGGGGTCTGTAGGAGGAAGCACTAACAGGGAGAGGAAAAGAAACTATTTTTCCTACAATCACAATATCCCATAAGTTTATTATTACAAAGGGAGGGTGGAAACACCTAGATGCATATATGGCCCCTTATCATTTGAGTACTGTAGTATGGTGACCCTGAAGCTTTCATAAAAGATATGTTGAAAGAAAAACACAAATGCCTAGTACTAAATCACCAATTCTATTTCCCTAAGGATATAAATAGAAATGAATTTGATTTGATAGAGTAGGAGATAAAGAAGGAGAAATGTCTAGCATACAAGAAGAGCTTGGATTTTTTGCAACATTTTGATAAGTTGTATGACCCATTAAAGGATTCTCAGCCTAGGGCTAAAAGATAGAATCTTTAATAGTAATTTTTGAGGACATCATGCAAGCACAAAATGAGAAAAGGGCCAACAATTTACAAACAAAACCAAAAAGAGAAAAGGAAATGATGAGTAGGATAGCCCCTATCAGAAATGTTCCCCCAGGGAAATATATGGTTTACCAAAGAAGAGGACATAGTAGAGACTTTCCACAAGCGGAGAATACCCTAGATCCAAAGGCAAAGAGGCCATTAGACCCACATACTAAATCATTGCCATTCCGCAAAAGGCCTAGACTAGAAGGAGAATATCAAAAACAATAGGTGAATGTATATTCTCCATCACAATCTCCACTCTATATTTATGAACAAGCTATAGAAGAATAGTTGCTACAAATAGGAGATGTTGAGCAAATATTTGTCATAGCCCAAGAACTACAAGAAGGGTTGCCTAAAGTTCTAAAGCATGCTTCACTAGAGCTAACTATTGCAGAATATGCTGGAAAGGAACTGGACCCCTTGAATCAACAAGACACTAAAGAATTTATTTCTGATTATAATTTTGTCAAGGCTAGGGCATTCTTATAATTTCTATGTGGAACTCATATAAATGAGTCCAAAGAAAAGTGCCAAAAAAAACATAATGAGCAACCTACAAGGAGTAAGGAAGATATTGGTAATGAAGTCAAACAAGAAATGATATCTAATTTTAAAAAGATAACTCCTGAGGAAGGAAGGGCACTAGTCAAGAAGGAAGGAGTACTGATACTTTAGAGTGGGATATTGCAGATGCCATTGTTTTTGATGTTGTGAAAAAGGAAACAAAGACAATACATGCTAATGAGATAGAGGAAAGATAAGCATCCAAGGGAGTGAGATTTAGTGAAGATCATGCAGCCCTTGTCATGTGGCATATGAAAAGGAAAATCCATAAGGTATGTGATGAAGATAATCAGGCTGAACATGCATGTAGCCTTATTGTGAGAAGAGTATCAGATACATTAGGTGTGGAAGCAGCTAGCCTTACTCTGCAAACTAAAAAATCAAGACTAAAGGTAGCTGATAAATAAGAGGATGCATTCAAGAGACTAACATAAAAGTATGAGATTGTCATGAAGGCTTATAATGATGAGAAGATCAAATCTGTTGAAAAGGATAATTTAGAATTGCATTCCTTGAAGGAAAGAAAAAAGTTCAATTTGTTCCTCAGAGGATGATCACACAAGATCCTCATTAGCCATCATCATCAAGCCCAATCATCACTTACCCTCCTTCTCCTACACCATCAAAATTTATCACCCAAGAGGAGTTAGAACAAGAGAAAGTGAGACTGATTGCTGAAAGGACTGAATTAGAAAAATCAAAGAAGGAATGGGTTGAATAGTCTGTATCTTTCAGATAAGAAAAGGCATGGGTGAAATAAAAATATGAAGACAAAATAAACAACATCCTCATGCATTGTACCCATGAATTAGTTCTTAGTGCAATTTATTCACAAGGGAAGAAAATTGTTAGCATGCTGAATGAATACAATGTAGATAAAGACAATTTGGATCAAATGGTAAATAGATGGAAAGGAAAGAGAGGAGAATTGAAATTCTTCCACACCACTTGCAAAAAAGAGAACAATGTTGATGTTGTCTTAACTGGTACTCATAAATGTGTCAAATTGCTCATGGACATGGACATAAGGAGGAGCATTCTCATAAGGAAGGTAATGGCCTTAAGAAAGGAATATTCAAAGGACCGGTATGAAATGTTTCAAAATATTTTTAAGAAAAATAGAGATATCAAAGATGAAGCATTGTGGAATCGGCAGATGAATGAAGCATTGGAAGTTAGAACCAATAGCATAATTACCTTGGAAACTACACTTCTCTTTGTTCAAACCATTGAGATAGTTGGTAAGGCCAGAGCATTTTTTGCATTTTGGTCACAAGAAATTGAAAACGCAAATGTCACTTGGAGGGAGATTAACAGTAGAAAGGATGAGGTCCTTAGATTCAACTGGTCGAGTGATGAGGTGTATACCTCTTGGAAGGACAAGTACACAATAGTTGATCCAGGAGAAGGTGATGACATGAAAGTGGATGATGAGGCCTAACAGATTAGATGATACAGGTAAAGTGAAGATCCTACATCACCAATATCAATAAGAATAGACTCAACATGGCTCATTCCAAACAATTTTGAAGCAATTGCGAGTACCAAGCAGTCAAAAGACAAAATATGTCAAATATATATTGTAACAAGAGTGGTTATCACTCCATTAGCTATTTTATATTTTTAATGAGTCAATTATTTTGTCCTTATTCCAAATGATCGAAAGCTTGTTGCAATCCTATTCTATAAAAGGATTCCAAAGATCATTAGAAAATGGCTGGAAAATTTATATTGTAAACATCTTGTAAAAGTTTTCAGTCAAGAAGGGAAAGATCATATAATTTTTACTAGATAGTGTAAGAAGTTAGAAATAAAGTTGAGAGATATTTTGCAGGTTATTGAAGAGGTTATCTCTAAGTACTTATTATATACTAGAATAAGATTTTCTAAATTTAATACAAAGATTCAGATTCCAATCTCTCATGTGTTATGTGACTTGTGAGTTATGAATTTTCCGATTCATTAGCATAGTTTTCTCTATGTTTGTGAGCTTATTTGAGAGTTTTGATCTAGTATTAGATTAAATTAGGCTCTAATTAATGCATAGATTCATTTGACACATGGTAGGATTTTATCAATAGTAGGGGTTTTGGATAGTTGCATTATGATTTGAAATATTTGGTGAATATTAATATCATTATACTATATCTAGGTCAGAATATAGCCCAGTGGATAAAGCACTGATCTAAAATAGATAAGTTTTGTACTATTGCATATCTATTTGCAAATAGGTTGTGTTTTCTTATAAGCAAACATTTAAAACCCACTAAGTGTACATTTGTATAAGTTTTTTAAAAATTCCTATCTCATGCTCCATTCCATGGTTAATGTTCAATGGGTAATTAGCCAATTATCTAGAATCTCCCTGTCATGTTGAGTCATTGTGAGATTACTACTTGATAGTACCTTATAAGACATATCAGAAGGTATTGCAGGGTATCCCCCCTTGGTGTCGTAGGACGTAAAGAGTAGAAGTATTAAGAGAGTGCTTTTTAGTTGGCCCTTTTCTTGCATGTACAAACATTTGGAGGTGGCTCCTCTATAAGACAGTCATAAAGAGAAGAGGTTGTTGTTATTTTTATTGAAACATAAAAAGAAAAAAATAGAATGGCGACTCTACTGGGGACTAATGTTTAATGTTTCATTGCAATAAGTCAGTAAGGTTTCTCAAGTTGAGCTGGACTCTTGGCCAACTTACTTATCAATACCAGTTGGTTGACCATTATATTACAGAGTTGTATCTTTGCATATCCCAGTGACCTATGTTACCCTTGAAAATATATTAGGATAAATGCCTAGAATTTGTTGATATCTGTGTTTCATGAAAAATTTCCATAAAAAAATTTATTACTCAAGTTAGTGTGTATTTTCCCAGCTATTTGTTGGGTGGCTACTCGAAGAAAAATCCACATCAGTGCTGAGTGACAATTAATCAGATACACCACTATCTAGTTATGAGTTAAAAAAATACCAGATCCAGGATGAACAGTCATCCTGAGAATGAATTGGAAGGTGAGATTCCATCCACTTCTAGAGCTGGGAAATAAGTAAACAAAAATGCTACTAGAGTTACTCCCCAAGCATAGAGGAAGAGAAGGAACATAAGAATGGATACTCCCATTCCTCCTAATCATGAAGAATAAAATGTAGAAGTTGAACAAGAAACACAACTAGGATTAGGAGTCTATGGGGAGTATTAGTCTCAGAGTGAAAGGGTTTATGATGTTCCTAGATATACCAGAAAGATGGTTCATGGTAAGTATTAGGGACATGAGAAAAGGTCCATATCCAAAAGTCTACATGAAGAGAATAGGAATGTTGCAAGTGATTCTAGCTCTCCCGCATCTAAAAGACCACATGCTCATAATAATAGAAGTGAGAGAAATATCATGGAGGAGAACTCAAAATATGATGTGACCCTTGTATATTCTGAAGAGATTTTTGAAGAAGTGGGTGAGTTGGAGAGGAAAATCTGAGAACAGATTGCCTTGAGACAAAAAAGAGAAAGAGAAAAAGAGGAAATAATCAGACATGCTCAGATTCAATCCGACCAATTGAAAAGGCAACTGCGAGATTTGGAGGCAATGAATGCTATTGTTATACCTGAGAAACTTGAACATGAACCTATTCTTCAACAATTGTATGACATACCAAAGCCCAAGGACAAAGGTAAACAAAAGGTAGCAGCTACTGAAATAAATGAGCTAGTGAGAAAAGGGAGTATAGTGGATCCCATGATGAAGTTGAATACTGAGTTGGAGAGAGACAATAGACAGAGGGAGATAATAGACAAGGAATTAGAGAAGGCTGAGTTGGAAGCCTCTTCTCTTGAAATGAAAAAGAAAATTTAATTTCTTAGGCAAACCTTTGGTCCTCATCCTGTTGGTGCTGGTCCCAAAATGTCTCTGAATTCAAGAATAAATTTACCACCACCTGTTGATTCTCGAAATTCTACCACTTCAAGTACTCAAGATAACATTTCATTTCAAAAAAAATGTGTCTATACTGAAAGGTACAGACAATTTATTTTCCTTGGGATTCTTGGTTATCCAAATGAGATTCGTAAAAATATTAGGATAAACTACCTAAATTTTTTGGGAATAATGTTATAACCTGTAAAGAACATCTGAAACATTTTATGGATATGGTTGATGATTATGAAATTGCACATGATGATGTTATAATAAAATTATTTGTGCAATCATTACCTAAGGATGCTAGGGACTGGTTTAGAAGATTGCCCCATGAATGTATTGGGTGCATGGATGAGATGAAGGAATGTTTTAGGGACCAATATGGGGACAAGAGTAATGAAGGGTTCATGTTGAATGAGTTCAATAACATAAAGAATAACCCAATTGAAGAAGTGGTGGAATTCAATATCACATTTCAAAGGGAAATGCACAAGTTGAAAAAATGGGTTATTTGTTAAGGGATAAGAACCCTAGAAATATTAGGGAAGAATATAAGGTAGCAGTCAACATTGAGACAAACTTGAGAGTTTCTGGGAAAGTGGATAGGAGAGAAGATTGGAAACCACTAGGTATAATAAGAAAGAATCAGATAAACCCTTGAGTTCTAAGCCTAAGGAGGATGATAACCTCAAATTGATTCTGAATGCTTTAAAAAATTTAAAGCCTGGATAGAGTAGTCACAATAGGGTTTTAAATAATGATAAGCCCTCCTATGGAAATTCAAACAGACAACGTAGGAAGCAAAACTATCCTTATACTAATAAATGGAAATATGGGAAACCTATTGTCTTACAGAAGAGGGATAAATCTAATGAAACAAATCTTGGTTCCCTACACAAGATCTCTATAAATATGTGCAATGATAATCCTTGGTGTGTAGCTTGTCAGTCTCCACATAACCCTAAATTTGGTGTTATTGCTGCCATAATTTCTGCCACTGAAGAAAGCAAAGAAGATGAAGAGGAAGAATATGATGATAGTGGTTGTGCTATGACTTTCTCAATTGTAAATGATGAAACATATTATCACCCTGATGATTGTGACATACAAGATTTTGAGATTGATAATATGAGATGTAATGCTGAAGGATTTGATGAGACCCCTGTTTTGAGAAGGCCATCTGATGAAGAAATTGCTGAGATCATAGAAAATATGGTTAGACAAGCAAGGGGTAATTATGTTTTAAGAAATAGAGTAGTTGGAAATGCAGATGGAAAACTTGTTGGTATCTTTATCAAGGATACCCCAAATAGTACCAAAAGGGCACAAAAAAAATAGAAACGGGCTAAAGGTACAAACAAGATTTTGATCATAAAAGGTAACAAACCCGCTGGCCCAAATATATATAAAGAAAATGTGAAAACACCATAAAATCCCATACCTCATTCCAAAAAAGAGGATAAACCACGTAAGGGAGATGAAGCAAAATTGGCTACTCAAGCACAAGATGTGGATTACACAAATCAAAGATCAGATATTTTTGATATGAAATACACCACTGTGGATATGGGACAACTTAGTCTTAGATAACTGTTAAGGTACCTCTACTAGAAATGATGAGGATAGGAGAGCATAAGGAAAAGGGTCTGACATGGGTAAAGGGTGTTAGCTCTTCCAAGATTATGCGGCCACATAAAAATAAGAAAGTGTCTGACACTAATGACAAATCAACAAAGGAATCTGATGAGCTTGTGTCAAAGATTCCTCAAATTTACTTAGATACCAATACTGCTACCACTACTACAGAAACTATTCATCCCTTTTTCTTGACAATGTTAATAAATGGTAAAATGCTAAAAAATTGCATGATTGACTCTGGGGCATCTAACATTGTTATGCCTGCAGAAGTCAAGAGATCTATGGGAATGAAAGTAGACACTTCACATGGGAGATGCCAAGCTATGGATTCTAGAGAAGTGCCTATGATAGGCACTATTAAGGCTTTGCCTTAAAAATTAGCAGCTTTCCCAGATAAAGTGCTAACGATGAGTGTGTTGGTTGTAGACATTCCCCCCAATATGGAATGTTATTATCAAGAAAATGGAGTGCATCTATGGGGGTAATCATTCAATGTGATTTATCATTTTCCACCTTCAATACAAATGGTGAGAGCATCAAATTATCAAGGGAAACCATAAATCCTCATATGATTGAGGAGCATGATGATAACAACATGAATTATTTTTTGGATATTGAGATGGGGTTGTTTCAAGTGCAGGAAAGTCAAGCTGCAAGAAAATCACAACTTGCATTATTGTCAAAAGATGTAAGTAATTTATCTAAACAAACTAAGTTATGGATAATGTATTTTGATTGTTCCAGTTCTAGGGAGGGAGCTAGTTATGGGGTTTTGTTAATATATCCCTCTAGAAAAACCTTAAAATTTTCATTTTCTCTACTGTTTACTTGTACTAATAATGTGGAAGAATATGAGGCTCTACTGATAGGTCTGAGATTAGCTGCAAGACATGGAATCAAATGCATCAGAGTTATTAGAGACTCTAAGTTAGTGATATCTCAGATCAAATACAAATATGCATGGAAGAACCATAGATTGAAGTAGTACCAAACTGCAGTCTGGGATGAGTTAGAAAGTTTTGATGCATTTGGTATTAACTGGATGGATAGGAGCCAAAATAGAGTGGAAGATTTTTTGGCTAACATTTCTTTAAGGCCATAAGACATGACTTTTTCTAGAATTTATGAAATATAAGTTCAGACTAGGTCTTCAATACCAGACAATGTGGATAGCTAGCAAGTATTTGATGATGATGTAGATATTCTGAGATTCTTGTATTGTGAGGCAGGTCTTGACAACAAAGAGAAAGATTTCACTAAGTATGTGAAAAAAATTGATGGAAAAGATACTTAGGAAAATAATTATTGCATCTAGAGTCAAATAATGTCCCAAAGGGACTAGTTGTTTTAGAAAGAGCCTTTGATAGTAATGATATACCATACTTTGATACATGTATAAATAAATATGGAGATTTGGAGGAGGTTAATGTGGGAACAAAAAAAGTTCCTAAGAACTTATTTATTGGTTAAAAAATGGCACCCAAAGTCATGGAGGATCTGACTAATCTCTTAAGGAAGTACAAATGTGTCTATGCTTGGACATATGATGACCTAAAGGCATATAATGAGGAACTATTTCAACATGAAATCCCATTGAAGGAAGATGCCAAGCCCTTTAGGCAAAAGAAAAGACCCATAAATCCCACCCTAAGGTCCAAAATAAAGAAGGAATTGAATAAAATGAAAGATGTTGGGATAATTAAGCCCATTAGGCACTCTTCCTGGGTTTCTAATTTAGTCCCTATCATGAAGAAGAATGGGGATATCCGGTTGTGTGTGGATTTTAGAAACTTGAACATATCTTCCTTAAAAAAAACTATGCTCTCCCCAATATGAAGAATATGTTGTAGAGAATCATTGGATGTGAACTCATGTCCATGATGGATGGATTCTCTGGGTATAACTAGATTATGGTCAAAGAGTTAGAGCAGTTTAAGACTACTTTTACCACACCATGGGGAACATATGTATATTGGAGGATGGCTTTTGGTTTAATGAATGTTAGGGCTACTTTCCAGAGGGAGATGAATGTTGCATTCTCAGACTTCCTGGAAAAAATTCTTGAGGTCTATCAGGATGATCTCATATCTTATTCAAAGAAGTAAGAACAACATAGTGAGCACCTAGAGAAGATTTTTGAAAGAGCTTTATAATTTGGGATTTCTCTCAATCCCAAGAAATGCATTTTTGTACTGGCAGAAGGTAAGTTATTGGATCACATTGTTTCAAAGGAAGGGGTTATAATTGACCCATATAGGGTATCTTCTATTAATAGAGTGCCCATCCCAAGAAATGTTAAGGGCATTCAATCATTTTTCAGACAGGTAAATTTTCTCGAAAGATTTGTCACCAACTTTGCTAAGAAAAGTAGACCAATTTCAAAGATGTTGAAGAAGGATGCTAAAATGGAATGGGATGGGGAGGCCAACCAATATTTTCAAGAGATTAAGGAAGCTATCAAAGATGCCCCTATCCTAAGAACTCTTTATTATTTGAAGCCCATGAATATTTTTTCATTTGCATCTTGTCATACTATTGCTGATGTGATGCTACAGAAAAATGAAGAGGGTTCTGAGCAGCCTATTACCTTTTTTATAAATTCATTACAGGCTGTAGACCTCAAGTATGATATAACTAAGAAGCAGGCCTATGCACTAGTGAAGGCTGTGAAAGCTTTCAGGTGTTATTTAATAGGTGCTATTGTAGTGGTTTATGTCCCCTTAGTAGTAGTTAAAGACATCTTTACTCAACAAGAGGTGTCATGAAACAGGTGCAGATGGATCAATAGGATTCAGAAGTTTAATATAGAAATCCAAATCACTATGTTGGTCAGGGGAATGGGTTTGGCCAAATGGCTAGTACAAAATTGGATGCTAATCATAGTAATACCCAAGAAGAAGAACATAGACCTTTCATCTATAACCTTGACCATTGCGACTGGTACACCAACATTATTTATTATTTGCAAAGAATGAACTGTCCACAGGGCATAGATGAGAATAAGAAGATGACATTAAAATTAAAAGAAATATGTTTTGCCCTGATCAAAGATGAGTTGTGGTGGAGGAACCTTGAAGGAATTTTATTGAAATGTGTTTATAAAGAACAAGCAAATAGGATCCTGCAAGAGATGCATAATGGAGTGTGTGGGGGCCATTCTATGGCCAAGACTACTGCACATAAGATTTTAAGAGTAGGATTTTGGTGGCCTATAATCTTCAAGGATGTTCATCAACTAGTTAGGAAATGCGATGCTTTCCAACGTTTCTCTGGTAAGCTAAAATTCTTAGGTAATGTACCCCTTACACCAGTGGAAGTTCAAGTCTCTTTTCAGCAATGGGGTATTGATTTTATAGGAGAGATAGATACTAAGTCCAGTGGAGGAAATTCATGGATCATTATAGCTAAAAAATAATTTACTAAGTGGGTGGAAGAAATTATCACTAAGAGAGCTACCAGGAAAGTGGTAATTGATTTTAAACTGAAAAACATAATTACTAGATTTGGGTACCCAGAGAAGATAATCTCAGATAATGCCATGTGTTTGAAATTTGAGGAGTAGGTTAGTTTTTTTGCTGAATATGGTATTCAAACATCTTACTTGGCACCTTACCACCCACAAGGGAATGAACAAGCTGAGTCCACTAATAAGAGCCCCCTCAAGGTTATTAAAATAATTTTGGATACAAACAAGAAGGCCTGGAATTCAAAGTTAACATTGGCAGTCTAGGCAGATAGCATGACATCAAAAAAGGCCATAAGATGTGCACCTTTTGATCTAGTTTATGGGATACAAGAAAGAATGACAAAAATAATCTGATGCAGATGTACAAGTTTGTTCAAACTTATGATGATGATATTGATAATGACATGCAATTGAGAATTAATGACCTGGTGGAGTTAGATGAAGCCAGAAGGGAAGCTTTTGTAAATAATGCTAAGCTTGAATTGCAGATAAAGAACTTGTATAATAAGAAGGCAGTCTCAAGACAGTTTGATGTGGGAGATTATGTTCTCATGCAGAATGCCAGGTTGGAAGATAGAGGGAAGCATGGTAAATTTGAACCAATTTGGCTGGGACCTTATATTGTCCATGAAAGGTATGGGAAAAATTCATATTTATTGAAAGATCTTACTGGATGCATTTTAGAACTGTCGGTTCATGGGAGGTTCTATAATTTATACTTCTACTGAAGTCTAATTATCCATGAACATTAGGAATGTGTATATAGCATGTTTCTGCAAGTATGTTCTTTCTGTCTTAGTTTAGTTTTCTTTCTTGTTGTGTGAGTAGTTTTGTTTTCCAGTAGGTTGGTCTTCTTCCCCTGAGATTCTTAATTCTTGTAACACCTAAAAGTGGTATTCATCCCAAAAAAGAGCCTTTGTTAGGTCTTTTAATTTTTTTTTTAAACAATGAGTCCCTGGTCTGTTTATGCAAAGAGTCTTATGAAGATACTTGAAAAACCCTTGTTTTCATCTCTCAAAGTGTAAAGTTTTGTCCTAAAACCCTAAGCATTGAAGTGGTTTATAATTCCATGTTACTTTTTTCCAATTAAGTCATGTATGTTGCATATGTTCTTTTAAAAATGTTCGCGTTCAAAAATTTTGTGAGTATCCTAACACCGTGGTCCTTTTTTTATTTCATAAGTCCAAAGTCTGTAAGATTTTATTAAACTATTATCTGTCGAGCTAATGTTTTTTAATCCAATGGCTCGCACTTTCTTGTGATGAAAAGATGATCAAAATCTAAGAATTAAGGAAATGCACCATTATGACACATGTCTTTGGCGGGACCGGCTACAGTGGAGATGGAGATCACATGATATTTGTACATTCTTTTAAATCCAACTTCTCATGCACTACCTTCATATCAAAGATGCAGGTGAGTTAAATTCAAGGGATTGCACCATGGTGATGTGTGTCCTTAGTGGGCCCAAGCATGAATTAATAGATGAAGTTTAATAAAGAACATGTCAGATCTAATCTGACAGTTAGTGGAAAGCCCTATGATAAAGGTGTGGACACAATAGCCATTGAGGGAAAGCGTCATGCTTCCACATGGTGCCCAGTGGGTCCAGCGGGGTAATCAAACATTCATTAATTACACAACATCTCCAAAAAGATCTGATAGTTGGCATTAACCTGCAATGAGAAGATGACTGAATAATAATCTTTAAGGGATTGCGTCATTGTGACCCATGTCTGTCCAAGCAAGTTGATGACTGTGGTTAGTGAAAAGATGGTCGGGTAAAGGTATGATAGGTTAAGGAAGATCTGACGGCTAGCGTAAAGCCTCAAATAAAAGGTGAGGTGATTTTAACCATTAAGGCATTGCGATGTGCTGCCACGTGTCCCAAGAGATCAAAGCCACGGGTCATTGAGATTTGTTAAAGACAATAAAGATCATACAAGATTGGGCGGATGGCATAAAGCTTGGATAATAAAGTGATCAACCTTTAGTCATTAAGGGAATGGAACATTGTGACACGTGTCCTAAGGGATGGGACCCTCTATTAGCGTCAAGTAAGATAAAGTGTTAGCATCTTCAGAAAGATCTAACGGTGTGCGCAAAGCCTCAAATGGAAAGTGCATGAAGGATAGCTTTGAGGTATTGCGCCATGATGACACGTGTCCACGGATATGAATATTGTAAAAGAATTGTTGTGCATTTTCTGATTGGAAGAAGAGATGTTAGGATCGACGGTCATAATTCAAAGGAGTTATTTTAGCAATTTTGAACCACTAGCTGTAAGAGTTTGAACTCAAGTGAAGTAATGGAAAATGTGTGCTTTCCACAGTAAGAATTTAATGCTCAAAAGTGACGGGATTTCTATGTGATGAATCATTCAATTCTTTCTTGTCATAATTTTTGAATTTGTGGAGCAAAAACCAAGCTGAAGTGATTTCGTTTTAACTTCTAGGCTATTTGTAGAATGGGTAAATTTTTTATACATGTTTTTTTTTCTGAATTCTAAAATCTAAAGAATTATTAGGGCTTGTAGTCACTAGCTTCTATTAATAATTTTTTGAATCACTAGATTATTGTTGTCTGACTTTCAGTCACCCATTTTTTTGCAATATTGGAGTCATATGGTCATGTCATGTTGGTCTGGTCAGTCTGATGTTCAGGTCTAAGTCTTCCCTAGGACAGGAAGTCTTTGTCGGGTTCCCCTTCCTTTGCCATCTTGTTTTAGCCGGGTGGGTTGTTATCAGAGTTTCATTGCTTTGGGTAGGTTTTAGATCCTAACCCAGCAGAGACCTGAACTTCAACGGATGTTTCTTTCTCAGGAAGGATGGTGGTTTCAAGTCATGATATTCAGATGTTGAAAAGAACCAGAAAAGGCTCTTTATTTGATAATGAGGTGTCAGAACTTATGTGGGCATTCAAAGAAGTCTATTTCATATATAGAAGATCTACCTTTTGCATGGGCGATCCCAGGATGTTAACAATGTTCTGCCATGATAGAGCATGATCAGAAATATATACCAAATATAAAAAAACTGTGCCTTATGAAAGATCATATTCTTTAGTTTGAGTTTTATTTCTTACTTGAATTTGAATATATACTCTGATCCTCAAATTATTCTGATGAAATCAATCCTCATAATGGCATAAAAGATTCAAAAAGATCTCAGTGACATGATGGTCAATTGGCGACAAAGAGTTGCAGAACGTGACATTGCTTAAATGACAATCAAGTCTGTTAAGCCTCGACTTGACTTATCCTTAGCATGTATTTGGTCGATGCATCGAATAACAGTGTTTCAGAGTATCTGAAGATGTGAGTTGCAGAGTTGAAATAAGTTTTCGAAGAATAAAGGATCATTAAAGGATATGACAGAACTGAGTTAAGACACCTCTTGTACATAATTTTACATTCACTAATTCTCTGAGACAAAATGAAACCAATGCAACAAACGGGAGGTCAAATGATTAAGAAATGGCAGAGATATGTCCCAGCGGGTTTCTCAATTTTGGCTATTCTATGGCGGCTTTCGCATCTCTCAGGTGATTTTCCGCAAAGAAGAACATTGCCTTGTGCAGGTTTTGCACCTAGTTGGTGATTTTCTGCAAGCTTAGTTATAATAAGGTGGGCCCAGTTTATTAAAAAGGAATATTATGTTATGGTTTTAAGAGATCAAATAAAGCATGTGCTTTAAGTTAAGTAGCCCACACACTTAAAAATGACGTGCGGAAAGACAGGTAGTGGCTTCTCCATTATGCAGAAATCGCACCTACTAGGTGCGATTCCTGCAAAGAAGAGTTTTCACATATTGTGGGTTTCACACCTCCCTCATACATTTCCACCAAGGAGAAGCACTTTTTGAGTTTTTTGCAAAGAAAGCGGAAAATGACCTCTCATGTTCATTTCTGCCAAGGAGAAGCACTTTTTGAGTTTTCGACAAAGAAAGCAGAAAATGACCTCTCATGTTCATTTTCCGCCAAGGAGAAGCTTCAGTCTCATTTTCTGCGAAGAGAAGCCAAGTTCCAATTTTCCAAAAAGGAGAAGCCCTTTTCCAATTTTTTGAAAAGGAGAAGCTCTTTTCCAATTTTTCGAAAAGGAGAATCTGTTTTCCAATTTTCCGCAATGGAGAAGTAGATTTGGTATTTTCTGCCAGAAGCATTCAGCTTGGGATTTTCTGCCAATTGCATTATGGAGATTGATTTCTTATGAAATAACAATAGAAACTATGCTGCACTTTCTTTAATACATCTAAGAAAGGATGAATGTTAGTTGCGGATCATGTTAACTGTTGTTTACATGTTGGCTAAGTTTGAACATAAATAGTTATTTGACCCCGAAGCCCAATGGATTCATCTCAATAATGCTAGTTGGAGATGAAGAGTTTTAGATTCCATAGCGACTGTTCGAGTTCTCAGACTTGAAAAGTCTTTTTCTTTGTATTCGAAGAAGAGGGAAGGTCATTAGCTCTTAGAAGCCTGATGTATTGTAGAGTTTATAAATTCTGTAAAGAATTCAGTAGAAGAGGTTGGCAAACTAGTTATTGAAGCAGAAGTAATTCCATTTACAGAAGCTTTATTCCTTGTTTGTTGTTCCATTTTAGTTCATATCTGCATGTGAATAGATAGGACAATTATATATGAAGCTGCAATTATCTGCTAGATTCCATTTCATGTATGTGATTTTAGTGAAAGTAATTCTATTTACCCGTCATGTATGATTCTTCTCCTATTCACCTTGTTATTTAGATTGCATCTGAATGGAAAGTACAATTGTATATGGAGCTTTAATTTTTTCTTGAATTCCATTTCATGATTAGTAGTTGCAATCTAAGCAATTCTATTTGCTATTTGTATATGATTTTGCTTCTGTTCTCATTAGTAGAATATGCATTCTTAGAATAGATAGGTTTAGTTAGAAGGTAGTCTTTCTGATGATCTATAATCAGCATTCTATTGAAGGTTGTAGATTATCTTCA
>MU224266.1:74905-129840 GCA_018584345.1 Thuja plicata
TAATTCATCTCTCTCTCTCTCTCTCTCTCTCTCTCTCTCTCTCTCTCTCTCTCTCTCTCTCTCTCTCTAAATAGAAGCCACTTTTGAGAGTAAATAGGCCTTCACCTTAGATTGTAAATGCATTGTTATGCTGCTAGATTAATATTAGAATCATATTTCACTTATTATTCCATGCTAGTTCCTTGTTATTATTCACATGTTTAGAGCTAGATTGCTTGTTTATCATCTTTTTATCTTGGTTTTGAACTAAATCCTTCATGCTAGGTTGTATTCGTCACTAATTTGTAGCATATTCTGAGGGCTGATATGTTACTAATTACACTCTTCCTATATAGCAGGCAATAGGTCGATATTAGTGGTTTCGAATGTTTTATCTAACCTTTTGGATGAATGCAATGACTTATTGAGTGTTTGTGTCTTTCCCAATAGTTTCCCAAATACACACTCACAATCATTAGGAAAAAAGAAGATTTATCTCAATTTCTATAGTTTATTTAGGGGTATTTTTTTCCCTATTTTTGGTTGTTTATTTGTGTCTATCACCTGTCTGCTTAAGTTTTGGTTTATCTTTTTCATAGGATGATTATTTTTTATGTTTAATCTTCAGTTTTTGTTCTCTCTAAACATACTTTTCCTCTAATCAAAAAATTAAAAAGAAAAAAAGGATGGAAGGAAAAATAATAGGTAAAATCCTTCTCCCTTGGGCTTGATTAAGATTAAAAGTGATGGGGAAATGAAAGGAAATCCCGGACCTGCAGGTTGTTGGGGAATAGTTTGTGATCATACCAGTAGACTTGTCTAAGTAACGAAACTCCCTCTGGGGACTGAGAAAAACTATTATGTTGAGGCTATAGCTATCTATCTAGGCTTATAGATGCCTTGGGATTATGGTTAGCTAAGGTTTTCATAGAGAGTAAATCCTTCAATATAATTAACTCCATCAAAGGGGTCTCCCCCCTAGCTTGATCATTAAAGCTATTAGAAAATATAGCTTAGATTTTTGCAGGGTTTGAGGATTATTTTATTTCTCATGTCGATAATGAGGGGAAAATTTCTATGGGTCACCTAGACAACCTGAGTGTCAATTCCCATCAAAGATTTGATTGGGGCCGAAATAATCATATCCCAATAATTCTTGCATCTGAACCTTCATAATGATGAAAGCTTGTGATGAGTTATTTCAAACCTTGTTAATGATGCTCAAATACATGTCTGACTGAATGGAGGAATGATGGGATCTTTACTCCCCTTGAAGATTATTTTTTTATCTATTTCTACTTGGTTCACAAGGGTTTTGATATCAAAGTTATGGAGTGAATAGAAACATAATAGAGTTGATTGTTTATGCAACATGGCAAAAAAGGAGTTTATTTGGAATGCTATTATTGCAAGAGGCCTTAATGAATATATGGAAATACTTAATGGAAATGATACCCTTTTCACTGAAGCCTTTGAGGAGGGTTGGAAGGATGATGTACTGCATGTGTATGGGTTGGATTTGGTTATCAATGAAGATCTCATCACTAAAGTATTCAACACTATTATTGAAGTCAGAAAATTATATAGGAAAAAGAAGTCTGCAAATGAATCAGTGTATCTTTTCTTTCTGCTCAATAAAACAACCAAGGCTTGCAAGAGCATGGATGGTGGTTCTAAGAGGCTTTCCCTTCCAAATCCTTGGCCTTGAACATCAAGGAGGCAATAATGTGGTACCTGACTCTTGATGAGAAATTTTGGAGCATTTTTAGTTATCATTTCATCATTCTAAACTATGTTTTCCATGAAAATGTCATTTCTATTCTATTTTATCTATTTTTCCATGACTATGTTTTCCCATAAGAAGAAACACTCAGTCCCAATCATTCAAGAGACTCTTATAATGTTGATAATGGAACATGAAAAAACTGTTAATGTTGAAATGTTTCCTCCCAAAAATTGGTATTAAATTTAAGAAAAATTTGAGGGTTCATTATGGGGACATAGATTTAGAGCATGGAAATGTTGTTTGTAACAACGATGAAGCTTTTAATATTTATAAACCCATTCGTAAGGTGACCTTGCAACCTGGAATGTATAAACCCTCTTCATCTTGGAGGAAGAAAGTTGTGTCTTTGTGAGATGAGGACTGTAATTTTCAGCCCTTGGTGGAAGTTATTCCAGATTCCCTAGATCCTAATGAGGGTAAAAATAAAGCAAAGGCTAAATCTGGTGAGATAAAGCAGAAAAGAAAGGTTAATATTTCTAGGAATCCCTCTAAGACCATGAAAATGACCACATTATTCAAAGATTCACCTCCTTCTATACATATGTCCCCTATTCTAAAAAATATGGACAATGAGGAAAAGGGGATGGATGAGGAGAGTCCAATGAACCTATAAAAGGACACACAAATGGAAAAAGCTTCATCTATTTTTGAAAATTCTTGTATTAAAACTTGGGTAAAGAGTCGCATGCTGGATCATGAGCATTATTTAACTGAATCATTTTTTAGATCAATACTTTCAAGAAAAACTCATCTTTGGTTTAGAAATTAGATAGAATTTTGGTTAGTACTCGGTCTTTGGCTAAATAAATCACCAAAATCAAGGACGCTGGACATAAAATCAACAAACTAGAGGAAACTATGAGATTAACTTAGAAAACATTAAATATTATTATGGAAGTTAGAAAAAACAAATTTTAAGGGTACCAGTTAGGGTATGAGGAAATTGAGTGAGAAAGTGGTGGTAGTTCATAATCTTTCAAAGGAAAAGACCATATCTCCTTCTAGCAGTGTAAAAGTAATAAATATGTGCAGGAAGGAGGAAACATAGCTGAAGAAAAGTTGTAGAGAGATGACTACGAAGAAGGATGATGAGGTGGATACTAGGACTAATTACTCCATGTTGAGACCTGCTACTAGCTTGAGGAGTAATACTATGAGGAAATCTATGTATATAAATGAGACTATAATTAGGGAAAATGAAAACCTAGTTATGATGTTGTAGTTAGGCATGGGGTCTGTGATCCTCTTAAAATTTAATGTGTTTTGGGTCCTGGTTCTTGTCTATTTGTTTACTGGTTTCATCTTGATAACAAGAATTTTTTTTTGTGATGTAACTTGGGTTTCTAGTCCCTTTAAAACCATTTTTTCTCAAAATAAATAAAATATAACTAAATATATAATGTTATTCAAAAGTTATGTAAATTTTTATCATCACACTTTAGAACCAAGCATTAGCAAAGGTGGTACTATTAATTATCTTCCAAAAAAATAGTATACCTTGATCCTCATGAGCTTCTTTAATAGGTTTCAACATGCAAACTAGAGTAGTAGCAAGTTATATATGATGAAATATGTTAGAAGTATGCCAACCTATCTTTTCATGCCTACAGAATTGGGAGAACTTTTATTAGATGACTATTGAGGAGATTAGGTCTAGCCAATAGTAGTAAATCCTTGGAAATTCAAAGATTGGTACCAAGAAAATTGATTTATATGACCTCTTGTATAAAATTGGATGCAACCATGTTGTCAAAACTCAAAAGAGAGGAAATGTTTTTGGGAACGAAGGGAATAGTACATTGTCTTCCCCAATAGTTCAACAAATTATAGAGGTGATAATTCTAAAGTAAAATTATAATAGATTGCACTTGAGTCTACATGAAAATAGTATATCAATGCAAAACATTAGTCTAATTAGAAATGAACATGTACATTATAAGTGGAAAAAAAATACTAGAATTTTGATCTTTACAAATGTATATTGAAATTTACACCCCAAATCATGCCAAAGCTAGGTGTATTTATATAGGATACAAGGCTAATCCTAGAGAAAAAATCATATTTTAGGATAATAAAGAGGGTTAGAGTTTTCTTGAAATATCATTGATCCAACTCTAGGCTTCTTGAATATGGTACCAAGACTAAAAAATATGCTTGAGGCTATTTGGATGTTTCCATACAAAGGACAATGGGGTATGTGTATATTCAAGCATAAAATTAAATTTCCAATTGAAAGATGGTGATATAGAATTTGAAAAGAAAAATGATCCAATGTAGGTTCTATGTTAATAGACAAAATATAGTAAATATAATGGTACCAATTTTTAGGAGAATACTAAAGCTACCAAGTATGGTCACATTGTAAAAAAACAGAAAAATTTGGCAAAACCCACAAGTAGCCTTTACAAGGACTATATTTTTTAGAATTGATAACTATGTACCACTAACAATCCTTCATATAGGGTTTGGTAGATCAAAACCAAATTTCATGAAGTGTATAGGGGGAACCGTAAATAATAACAACTTGAGTGACCTTTAAGTCTTTATTAGTAAGATTGAATTTAATCTTAGATTTACATCATATGAAAATTCTTAGTAGCACTAAGTAAAAGGTCTAGAATATTTGGTAATTGACAATTAAAAATGTTAAGACATGGATCGAAGGTATCTTGGCTTGTCGTCAACCCTTGGAAAGGAGTATGGTTGAAAACTATATGGAGTATTGGTCAATATGTAACTCATTGAAAAAACCATCTCCCACCCACCTAATCTAGAGTTGGATATCTTCAAATTAGATACTATGTCAATAGTATTTTTTTAGTACAAGGCATTGACTTTTAAATGACAAGAATAATCTTTGTGATATGAAAAAAAAAGGGAAATTGGTTATTGAGGGAAATAGATTGTTGAAAGGACAAATTTAACATCACATTAGGAAAAAAAGGAAAACATGGTGAATAGATGAAAAGTGTTCTTAGAAGGAAGTTATAATTTCTCAATGATGTTAAAGATAATATAATATGTAGATGGAAAATCATACATAATCAAATTGGTTCCTAATATTAGTTCTAGTTAGTAATGTGTGTCTCTTATAGACTTAGTGGGAATCTAGAAATGTAGGTAGCCTACCAAAAATATGCAACAACAAGAAAAGATAACTTATGATGGTCAAATAATGCCTAAACAGTGATACAATAGTATTTACAAAATATCACAAAAAATATGACAAATGATGAAAATATTGAAAAATATATACAAAATGTCATAAACATATGAAATGAGAATTAATGCTTACACTGTTAGACAAACAAATAAAAGGATTTTTAAAATGTTATGAAAGACTATAATTTCAACAAATATATGAAACCAATATTTTTTATAGAACTTTTTTAAAGAAAATAGACAATAGGATAATTACAAATCTAATTTAAAAAATTTAAACCATTCATAAAAATATAAGAGGGGTAGAATTAAATACTATCTACATATATCGCATGGAATTCTCACAAATATTTTGACAAAAAAAATGGAAAAAATGGTTCAAAACTGATTATACTTGCAGCAAAAAATCACTTAGATGATAATTTACTTATTACATTTATAGTAATAAAATAAATTCAAGAAATTCTTCTTGATGGCTTCTTTTATTATGTTTTTTTGTGAATAGTTATTGTGTCCGACTATTTTTCGAGTGACTCTTGCAAGGTGATCTTGTATCCCCCTGCCCATTTTTTTGTGAATAGTGTACTTTATACTTTATATTAATAGAAAATGCCTCTATCCATAAAAAAAAAAGTCCATGAAATTTAAATTGTTTCCCATGTGGCTTTTATAAATAACTAATTTTAGTGATCAATTTAATCTAATTTAAGTAGTTTATTTCTAAATAATAAATATTTCACGAATAATAAAAAATTGTGTATATTAAGAAAACCTTATAGTAATATACATAAAAATATTCATAAAAAATATAACTTAAAATATTTTATAATAAATATATCCTTCCTAACAATCAATAGAATTAAAGTATTCATAAATCATATTAAAAATTTATGACATTTTTCAAAAAATAATTTAAAATAAAAAACCTTATATTTTTATCTTTAAAAATTTTAACATTAATATTTTATAATAAACATTATATATATATATATATATATATATATATTTAAGTGGAATAGTTGAAAATTAAATTATTATAAATATTATATTGTTATTTTTTAATACTTTTTCTTAGAATATCATCATTATTACTATCTATTGAATTGAATTATTCATCATTATCTCTCGATCAAATCAAAATGATAGTTTTCATTTTCTAACTCAAACCTTTATTTAACATCATTATTTAACGTTTTCATGCAATAAGATTTATGGAAATCTACTCTATTGAAATGAACAATATATAAAATAAAACACCACTTTTGATGTTTACATCTTATATTATGATACTAACTTGATTTCTATCATTTACTTTCAATTTTTTAATATTCTATCTATCTAATAGTAATTCTTGCAATTGGACCTTGGTCCTATGGATAAGGAATTCTATTTTGTATAAATATTATACATGGTATACATTGAAGTAAGGAGAAATGAATAGCAAGTCATAAATTCATATTCAAACAAAATTATTCACTTGATATTGCAAAAGAGTAAGTATAGAGGAGAAGCTATGCTCTTTGGTTTCTACTATTATGTGATTGTTGTATCCGGGTTCAGGGCCCTTTCCCTTCCATCTTAATCAAAAAATATTGCATTGAGTTTGGCTACAATTTGAGCAAAGGGAACAACATGCGATAAATTTCTCACATGTCTTAGGTTAAAAAGAGTACATTAATTTTGCATTAACTTTCTTTTTATGTTATCAGTACACTTTTGTGAGATGAAAATGCCAAGGAAGGTTCCCTTTTGTAATTTGTGAATAGAGTCTCTATGGACTAGTCGATGAAGTTGAAGCACAATTATAGAGATATTATGAATCATTGATATACTACTGAAATTAAATCAATAGATTTTGTAAGATTTTATTATGATCTCAACCCACAAGAAAATAATCATTTATAAGAACACCACATATCATGGAGAGAAATAAGATAATATAAATTTGCCAATACAACATGAGAATTATCTTTTGATTGCACACAATAAATTGATAGTATAAAATGGTATAAATTACATTACATAGATAATTTTCTTTCAAAAAAAGAACTGGCCATAAAAAATGAAAAGTTAACTAGATCTACAAAATAAAACACGAGCTTAACTATACTTAATTACGCTAAATTAGGCTCAACTAAAGCTCCCAGAGGTGAAGTTAAGGTAATAATGTTTGTGTGAACTTGCACTTAATTATGCATGAGTATTTCAGAATACATACATAAACACATTCTCAATTACTCATAGCCCTGTACATCATTATTTGATGTACAATTATATGCAAATGTGCATGATGCAAAAACTTATGCATGACCAAATAAAATATGCATATTATTTTAAACCCTATAAGTGAAACTTAGGTATAATCAAAACCTATAAGTAAGAGATGCAGAATTTGACAACAAGGCAAGGTTAGATACCCATGTACAAGGCAATGCAACTCTCAGAAATTGAGAAAATAAGAAAAAGCTTGTAAGAGAAAACTCCTCTCTAAAAGAGAGTAAAAGAAATAAAAAGAGTACACGTGAATACGAATGAAGGACTCCAAATGTCAATAAATAAGTTAAATAATTACAATAAAGACCCCCCTTCTCCCCACCTAGAAGGGAAAAGAATTGGAAATGGTATCCCCATGTAAGATAGAATAAGTGCCAATGTATTCTCCTAATAATGAAGAAACCCCAATTATAAAGATATGAAAGAGCAAATAAATTTATTTTATGGTTATATTTGATAACATCAGAGTCACTTTTATGCAAGGAGGAGTGAGTTGTTGGTTAGCAACGCTAAGGCTATCTGTTATTAAAAAGTTATACAAAATAATAAATGTAATAAGCTACAATAGCATTCCCCCCTTATTACACTTAAAAACATCAAATAAACCTTACCCTAGGGACCCCTCCTTAAGGATTACATTAAAAATAGGTTGATTACATAATATAAATACATATTTTGATAAAATATTCATTTGAAGTACAAAATGTAATACCCTTTGGATGATTTTCATTTCTGCATTTGTGACAAGACACTATTATGACTGATTTATTTTATATTCATGTTTTTTTTTATAGTTAGAGGATGATATGATATAGATATATAGATTATGTTTTTCATATGCCTAAGTTAAATATTCAAGATTATTGTCATTTATACATATGTACTTATGGTATGTCTTTGGTTAGTTATTTGATTATGTGGCTAACCTTATTTATGTGATGGGTTATGATCTAACACTTTTCCTGTATCGGTTTCATGATTTTTATGTGTATTTGGTGCTTACATGTGTACTTCTATCTATGATGTATTATCATAACTAGGAACGAATTCCTAATGACTCAACTAGTGGGGCCCACACGATGTCTCTCTTCTCTCTCTAATTTGGTGCTGTATTTAAGGCATGCTCATTGCCAAATATTTGTGCTTGAGTTTTAGGATTGTACGTTGTGTGGTGCTTAAGTTTTTGCTAGTATTTGTAAGACTACTATTGATGGTAACATCGATGAGTTTTCCTGAAAGAGTCGTAGTATGCCATTGAAGAGGTCGTTCTTAAGACTTCTCTCCTTTCTGGTTACATATAGCTTTCCATATGGTTATCTTTTATCCCTTAATTGTTCGTTTTCCAAGGAAGACATCTTAAAGATCGCGACCTATATGCTTATCGATTTTTTGAAATTTGGTGATGGTGAGGAGTATTTGCAAGATAATATATAGTTTGTAGCAATTTCTCGTATGGTAGATGAATCGGGTGGTTCGCCTTTTAACTATATTCATTTCGTGGGTTTTCTCAGCTGGCTTTGATTCATATTTTTGGATTCTAATTGGAAAGGTTTATAGGATTACTCCTTGATAGTAACTATGGTAAGTATTATATTTTGTTTATTTTTATTTTTATGATAGAGGTACGTTTTCGCCTTTTGGAGCTGGTTTGGGTTTCTAAGCTATTGCAGTAATTATTCGAGAATATCTTTGGAAGTAATAATTTAGAGATTATTGTGTTGTAGATTAGGGTTATGTGGGAAACTTTTAACATCTATTATTTAAGTTATCAATATGTTTTGTTCCATTCAGTTTTTGAAATTTCACCCATATTTTGAGGCTGTTTTTTGGATATTTCATATTTAGAGCTTGTGTAGTAGTAAGCGATTGGTTTGTATTATTTTCGTTGTTTTAGTTATCTTTGTTATGATACTTATTATTGAGGATATTAACTTTTTAGTAGTAGTCTTTTATTTTATTTTTTATCTAGACCCACTAGTATTTTTTAATGGATTGTGGGTCCCATAAAAAAAAATTTAAACCTCTAATAAAAAATAGAATGTATGGTTACGAAAAGGAAATATTATCACAAAGGAATTTTCATTAATTTTCGTAATTTAATCAATTAATTTTTATCCTTGTTCACCAATTTAATACTTTCTAATATTTAGTTTACCTACTCACCACTCATTATTTTTAGCCATTGTAATTGAATGACTACTTTAATTTTTCAACTAGCTAATTTTGTTAGACTTATTGAGTTTTGTTGGCATTAATTGTCATTAATCTCAAAACCTCCAAACAAACACTCACTCTGGCAGTATCCATTAGTTGTTGGTAGTTTTGGTTGTGTACCTATTAGTTGTTGGTTAGGCAAAAACAATTTGGGTTATGAATAGAATAGGTTCAATATTAATATTTTTGCTCTTCCTGGTATTACTTGGAAAGTGTATAGTGTTCTATTTATGGCTCATATGTTTCGGTTCACTTGTATAATTTTGGTGTTCAATTCTATCACATTTTGGTGATTGCATTGATTACAATGTTTTTTATAGGTATCTAGACATTAGTGCATTTCGTAGTTACTTCATGCTTTTATTTTTTATTTTTTATTTATTTTGGTTGTGGTAGTTCTCAAAAATGTAATGTGCATTAATATCCTAAGTATGACCTATCTGTGGGTTATGATGTAACTTGTGGATAAACTTTCTTAAGTGTGTCCTAAATTTAGAATTGATGCTATGCATTAAATATACTTGTAATATCCTTTGTCTTTATGGTCATTATACACATTTGGTGTGTGTTGACAAATGTATAAATGGATACCTATATAAATAAAAGACAACTTTGGTGTGTGTGTGTGTGTGTGTGTGTGTGTGTGTGTGTGTGTGTGTGTGTGTGTGTGTGTGTGAAGATGTGGTGAAAAACTATAGTGCAAACTTGTGGTAGTCATGTATGTGAGTAGTTGTACCCGAGGTGAAAAATTGAAGATCTATATAGAGCTTGCATACTGATAGAAATAGATCATTTTTGTGGTGATCTACTAGTGGATATGGTGATAGAGCTTAATTTTTTAAATATTCAGGCATTTTTAGATGCAATTCAATTAGTTCATGTTTTTTTGTATCAATTTTGATATCACTATTATATATGGGTAGTTAGTTTGACTTGCAATGAATCAAATAGCTATGAGCCAACCTGTAGTGAACACAACCAACAATGAGTCTTTACCCAAATTACCTTAACCAGCATCACCCTAACAAGTGTTTTCATTTCATGAGAATTAGCTTCTCTATAGTTTTTATGTATTCTCTATGTCGATGTTCCTCTATTTTTATGTTTAAATTTCATGAGATGTTTGTGTACTTAAGCGATATATCAAAAGTTGTTATTATTTTCATCTATTAACGTACCAATGAGAAAGAGCATTGTATTTATTTAGGAATAACTAATTCACTCCCCCCTCAGTTATTTAGCCAGTTCAATAATTAGTCTTAGAGCCCGGTGCCTTGTAGATAAAGCTTAACCACTTGAGGGAGATCTTGGGTTTTGGAAAAGATGGAATGAGGATTCTACACAGAAGAAGACTAACAAATCATGATGAGTGACAATGCAGGCACTGAATCAAAAAATAAGGAGCTTAAAGAAAACATGAAAGAGGAAAATACATGTATCACAAAGCTACCCGATTAGATCAAGAAGTTCAAATAAAGGCACAAAGAATTTAGTCAATAATTGAAGGAGTCAAAGGATAGAATTGCTAATCATGAATAATAATAGAGAGAATTGAAAGAATCAAAGGACAATGGAATAGATATTGATCAAGAACTAAAAGACAACATAGTTGATCTTGAGAAGAAGATGGATAAAAATACCATGAGGGGATATTGTGGATTGAAATACAAGTAAAAAATGCCATGTTAGCAATAGTTGAACTAGAAAGGGAAATGTAAGAGTGTAAAGAGTGTAAAGAGAATCTAAAGGAAATTGTCAGCAAATGTTCAAAATAGAATGAGAAACTAGAATTAGAATTAAAGAAGTTGAGGTTAAAGGAAAGGACATGTGAAAGAAGTACTATCTTAGATCAATTACTATATATTCAAAAAGGAAAAAATGATAAAGAAGGTCTATATTTTACCAATGAATGTTCAAATTAGAATGACAATGAAAAATAAAAGATAACTGAAGATGATGCAAATATTGAAGTGATAAGAAAGGTCAAAAACTAGAACACATCTACACAAAGGCCTCTGGTAGGACAACTGAATTCTCAAATGTACTTATCTTTCAATGGTTATTTTTATTTTTGCAATAATTTTGATAATAAGGTAGTTGATTCTATGATGAAGAGAGAACAAAATATCAAATGTTTTAACTACCATAAGACGGGTCATAAAGAAATTTAGTGCAAGAGTCAAGTTTCAAATCAGGAAGGGTTGATTTTAATGAATAATATTTTTCATGGGAATTGTTATGTGTGTCACAATTTTAGTCACAAAGCCTTCCAGTGAAGATCTAAGGTTTAATCCACGAGATCTGATAAAAAGAATGTCTATTGTTTCAAGTATGGACATAGTGAACATTAGGCTAAATAATGCAGATTTGGAAGTGCTCTAGTGTATACTAGAAATGATAATCATATTATAGGACCTAGTGGAGCCCCAATAGGTGGTAGCCCCACCAAAAACTAAGTTGAATTCTTGGGTTGAGGAGAGTATTCAATATGTCAAATCATACACTACCTTTCCACGAGGTAAGATGATTGAACAAATCTTTAATGTAGTTAATGATTGATGGATGAAATGTAGGAAAAAAGTTAAGTTCCATCAGTGATATTTAAAATTTTTGATAGGAAAAATAAATTATGATTGGTTTGTTTCTTTAAAGGTATAATTTTTCAAATATTTGGTACAATAAAATGAATAAAACTTTTAAATTTATAGAGAAGTTGAGTAAATAATTATGTGATGAAATAATGGGACTCAAATATTCTATTCATGTCGCTGTCAAGAGACGTGTTGAGAAATAAATTAAGATAAAGGATTTTGATCAGATTCCTATAAAGAAAATAGATTTTAGATTTCCTATGAAGGATATGCAGAGCATCAAAAATCTTAGACTAGACATTTGGGGAGAATTTTCATGATGTGATAATAGGAAGTTCATCTTGTCCGTATTAAGATGGTTTTACGGTGAAACCTTGGTGCTATATAAACTATATGTGGTATTGAATGAGGTAATTGATAAAATTACATGTTTTTGTAGCATTGGAAAATTACTTGGAAATAAATCTATTTTTTATCAGGAGGTTGAAAATCTTACTGAAATCAATCGGGATGAGCATACATTCCTTATAGATACCATTGAACATCCAATTTTAAGGTAAGTCACCTATGGTATTTCCTACAATATTAAGCTTTAGAGTCATGAGGGTTCTACTTCAGCTTTATGTATATATATTTCATGCACAATTATGAAGGAAAATATATAGATAGAGTGGTGTAAAATGTTGTTCGACAATTTCGTTGAGAATGTAAAAATGTTAGTTCAAAGTGGATATGATTTCAAGTCTGGCTCATTGTTCATGTGCTTGGTATTCTAGTTAATGAAATAATTTTAAAAGAATGATAAATTTGAGTGGAGGATAGTTATTCCTATCAGTAAATAGATTTGCACGTATCTGATTTTCTTGGAGGATAGCTTGAGTACATCCAAAACATACTTTACTATATTATGAAAGAATGTGTGTTCACAGCCAATAGTTGTCGGTGTCTTAACAATAAGGAAAATTGAGGAAGGTTCCTCCTATAGAAAAAAGAAGCTAGAAGTTGTTATGAGCGGTTCATTTTATGAATCAAGAAGAATAAAGGCTAGTGCCAAAGTTAAAGAATTTTTTACTATTACAGAAAGTGAGGAAGAGGATGATAAGGAAGAAAGTATAGCAGAAGAAATTAAGGTCAAAGGAAAGGAAGAAGATTTTGAAGAATAAATTGAATTTTAAAAAGAGGAAGAAGTTATATTTATTCCCTTTTTAAAAAAATCTATGCATTTCAATTTTACTATAGTGAAATCCTTTTTAAAAATGATGAATATGAGAAAATTGATAGTTTGTGGACCAATTGTTTATTCAAAGATAATAAAATGGAGACAAGCTTATTGTCTAAACATTTGATCAGTGGAAGGGTTACAATGTCTAGTGTATCTCATATGCTACCAACTAAGTTAGTAATGGTTGTTAAGATTTATTTGTTTTGGTTTTGAGAAGATTACATGAAGATGGAGAAATCCATAAAGAAGAAATGTAACAATATAGAATAGAGACACTCACGAGTTATCGATGAAATAAAGAAATGTTTGAAGGATATTATTTTAATATTTACAGATATTATCTTTGGTGGTGTGTTGTGGTTGACAATTTTAGAGGTCATTATGAGGCAATTGAATTGGAGTTGAATGAACTTAATAAGACTTGTGATGTCTTCAAGGATAGATATGAGAATAAAGGAATCATAGTTGAAGAGCTTCAAGAAGAGTTGGTTATGCAGTAGAGATAAGGAGAGGACTTGATAAAAACTTTCTGGTTGGTCAAAGATATGAATAAAGTCAGATTGAATTATATTCTTGTCATCATAATTGATGCAAAGGTATACATGCACTAGACTTTGTCTTCACAATAGATGGAATCATATTAAAAACTGGTTGAGTGTGGAAGTAATTATTTAGCGGAAGAAAGAACTTCCAATTTTACAAGAGAAGTACAAGTAGTTATTTTTTATTAAGATTGTTATATTGCTCTGAATTAGTATCATTTTGTTTTTTCTCCCTTTTCTATTATTGCAAAAAGTGGGAGAGAGAAGAGGAGGAAATACATGTTGAATTTATTTAAACAGAATTTTTTGAGATCTTACAGATTTTGGAGTTTTATAGTTTTTCCATCAATGCCAAAGGGAAATATTGTTAGACTCATTGAGTGGTTCCTCAAATTTATTTTCATTGATGTCAAAACCTCCACATTGATACTCTTGTAATATTGGTTGGTTGTTGGCAGTTGGTTATGTACTTATTGGATGTTGGCTATGTAATAGGAATTTTGGTTATGAACAGAATTGGTTCACTATGAACATTTGTATTGCTCCTATTATTTCTTGGCAAGTGTACAATATTATATTTATGGCTCATATTTTTTAGATCACTTGTATATTTTCATTATTCAATTCTATCAATTTTTTGTGATTGTGTTGGTTACAACATTTCTATAGGTATCTAGATAGTGGTGTAGTTCATCAGATGCTTTTGGTGTATTAGTTGAACGTGTCATAAAGATTCTTGTATTGGGATTTTTGGTTAGTACACGTTTTCATCTTTTTGTGTTGGTTGTGGTAGTTCTTAAAAATGTAATATGCATTTTAATATCCTAAGTATGACCTATCTGAGGGTCATGATGTAGTGTGTGGATAAATGTTCTTAAGTGTGTCCTAGATTTATGATTGATGATATGCATTAGATACACATATAATATATATATTTTTAGGCCATCATACATATTTTGTGTGGGCTAACAAATGCATGAATGAATAACTATATAAATAAAGGAGAAGTTTTATATTTATGGGTGTGTGGGAAGATTTGGTAAAACAAAAGTGTGGAAACTAGTGGTAGTCATGGATGTGGGTAGTAGTATATGAGGTGAAAAATTTAAGATACATATAGAGCTTCCATGCCAATAGAAATGGATCAGGTTGTTGGTGATCTACTTGTGGTTATGGTGACAAATCTTAATGTTTGACTTGTTCATGCATAGTCAGATGTAATATAATTAGTTCATGTTTTTTTTGTATCAAATTTGATATCACTATTGTATAAAGGTAGTTCTAGCCTACTTAACAATGAGACGACAAATAGTGAGTCAATCTATAGTGCACACAACCGTTAATGCGACTTTGTGCAAATCATCTTAATGAATGTGACCATAATAGGTTTTTTCATTTCATGAGAAATAGCTTCTACGTTGTTTTTCCCAATTTTGGTTTTCCATGTAAATCTTGGTGTTCTCTATGTTGGTCTTCCTATGTTCTCATGTCTACATTTTCTATAAATCTTTAAGTACTTAAGAGATGGATGAAAAGTTGTTATAACTATTGTTTATTAATTTAGCGATAGAGAAATATTTTTGTGTATTGTACATGGGAATAACTAATTCACACCCTATCTTAGTTATTCAACGTGTTAAAAAAAATTCTTATATAATTAAATAAGTCACTTTAATTAGCTTAGTTGCTCATTTTCCTATAGTTCTTCTAAAAATAAAGTCCACATTTTTCTTATTTATCATATGCACATTAATTGAACAAATTTAATAAGATAATTCTTCTACCATGTAGCCACTTGCCCACTTTTTCTTCCATTTATTCAATGACCTGGTGCAAGAGCACCTAGGCTACAGGAGCACCTAGGCTGCAGGAGCACCTAGGCTAGCCTCCATGTTTGTTCATTTTGGCTTGTACTTGACATTAGCCAAGTCAAGATAGATTATTTGGTTTTTGACCTTAGGAGGTCTTTGCAATGTAGGCTAAGTGAGTTAGTCATTAGGACTAAGGCCTCATCAATAGCCATTGTTTGTAGTTTTCAAATTCTTAGGCTTAGTTGTTAGTTGTTGGATTGGAGTCTTGAACGTGTCCTAATCTCAAAAATGAGGGTATAGAGATGCCATAGGTTCCTTAATGATCTTGGATCCTTTAAATATTGAGGATAGAGGTCCTAAAATGTAGGGAGGAGGGATAATTGAAAAGATTCCAAAAGTTGTTATTTTGTTGTCATGACAACATTTGCAATAATTGCATATGTTGCATGCAATATGGTTACATCAGATTCTCCTTGTTTATAGGAGTGGGGAATCTACCAAAAAGGACCTACAATGGTGGAAGAAGGCATCTAGTGTATGAGAGACTCAAATCATGCAGGAAGAGAATTGATTGTAACACTTTTTGAGAAGAGCAATACAGTCTACAAGTTAGCACTTACAGAGATCATGAGCATTTTGTGTTGAAAGTCGCATTGAATGGATTGAAATATTGTAACTAATGGTTGGTTTCTATTCTTAGGAGGATTAGAGACACTTTTCTTTCAGTAAGTTAGTTGATTAGAGTTAGTCTACAGTAGTAGTTAAATTGTTTTGTAACTAGGGAGTGTACTGGTCCTGTCCTGACCAGTCAGTCTAAATATGGCTCCACCATGAAATCTAACCATGGGAAAGCTCCAAGGATAGATGGAAATGATAGGGGAGTCATTAGTGTACATATTTGTAGAGTTAGGAGTCAATGAAAGAAAATTATCTATTTTTAAGACCAAGCCCTAGGTGAGCATGTACTGTCTGGTTAGTGGTTTGGTAGAGAAACAGTAAGTTTCCATGAGCAGGAAAAGAAGGTACAGTACGGTCCAAGTACATGTATAGTTATGGTTTAGTGTCATCTTGACATACTGAGTTGGTCAAGTTCATACCAATCAGTGGAGACAAGTTTTGGACAAGTTTAGCATAGTGTTGCAGACTGTCCTAGTTTTTAGGCCTATTAGCCCTATAAGACCTAGTTTGTAGGAACCCTATGTACGGAGGGCTACTGAAATTAAAAACTTGAAAATGTATTGTAAGGTGATAAAGGGTATCTGAGTATGATCTTAGTTTTTCAAGTGCTTTGGAAAATTTTGAAGTTAATAGGGAAAAACAGCTTGGATAGGGCTACAAGGAATTAGGTCTCCTTAAGCCAAAAGAGTGAACTCAATTGCAAAGAGTGAAGTGAACCCTCAAAATGGATTTCAAACTGATCAAATGTGATGTCTAGATGTTGATGGACATCTGTGCAAGTGGAATAAAAATTTTAGAGTGAAGATTGACATTTTGACTCTTCTAAGTGTGAGTAAGAGAAAGTGGGGAAGTGAAGTAATCATAGGGTGTTAGTCTTTCAAAAGGGTGAAGCACAAGTGGAGACTCTTAGAGGAGAGTAATATTAGGAATTAGTTAATGATATAAGCCTAATAAGGTCCTAGAGGAGATTAGGATCCTTGAAGAAGATAGAGAAGACCTTCTTAGTGGATTGTGCAAGCAAGCCCCTTTGGAACACTTACACCATATTGGTATCAGAGCTTGATTAAAGATCAAGCTTGTGATGGATGTTTCAATCTACTGAATCAGTAGGAGAGAATACACCTGGAGGATGAGAAAAAGATAAATTCATGGTGACTAATGCTAAGCTAGCTAAAGAGTTGGAAGAACAAGAAGAAGACAATAAGTCATTAAGAGAAAGGTTGTCTCAAATGGAGCAACTCTTGGGAGAAGTCCAGGACAAAGCTAAGAAGATGAAGGATAAGATTGACTAGAAAGAAGAAGAAGAAGAAATGGAGAAAGGAGTGGATATAGAAGAAGAAGCTCCAACCCCTGACCCAGTCAGTGATCAAGAACCCTTCTTAAAGGCATCGAAGGCTTTGAG
Organism: Thuja plicata; assembly: GCA_018584345.1. Classification (NCBI taxonomy): domain Eukaryota; kingdom Viridiplantae; phylum Streptophyta; class Pinopsida; order Cupressales; family Cupressaceae; genus Thuja; species Thuja plicata. Next base: position 92,567 of record MU224266.1, read on the forward strand.
TGGTAAAGCTTTGGAGGGTGTGCCACTATTTAGTGAAAAAATGGATCCCAATTCAGTATTGGATTGGATAGATCACATAGAGAACCATTTTGAATGTGATGGTATCATAGAGGCCCAAAAATTGAATGTGGCCAAGTCAAGATTTAGAGGATCAGATCTCACATGGTGGAAGTTTGTTCAAACTGAAAGGGATAAGGATGGAAAGAGTCCTATAGCCACATGGAAAGGCATGGTGACTAAGATAAAGAAGACCTATTTTCCTAATGATTATGAAGTATAGCTACATAGGAGGAGACATAATCTCAGACAAAAAGACTTAGACGTCCAAGATTACACTGAAGAGTTCCAAAAGTTGTGCCTACGGTCACAAGTGGTTGAAGATGAAAACATCAAGCTAGCTAGTTATATGAATGGACTCAAATGGTCTATTCAAGAAGACATGAGTCTTGTGAGCTTCAAAACCATCTACCAATGCTATCAAATGGGCTTGAAGATAGAGGATAAAGGAAAAAGAAAGCAAGATAAAAGTTCCAAAACAAGAGGTAGAGGAAGAGATAGTAGAGGACAAAGAGGTGGATATGTTGGAAGGAGTTCAGAATCAAGGACACAAGGAGAAGTCAAATACAATGAGCATCAAGAATCAAGTTCTAATAGAGGTGGTAGAGGAAGGAACTCCAATTTCAGAGGTAGAAGTGGTGGACAAGGAAGAGGCAATTAATTTGCCAATATGAAATGTTACCATTGTAACCAAATGGGACACCTTGCCTATAGGTGTCCAGAGAAGAGTAGTACTTCTCAAGGAGTTAACAAGAGGACTAATCTGGTCCAAGAAGACACAATTACACCTAATAAACACCTTGAGGTCCCATTAAACTCAGAGGAAGGTGAGAATCTCATGATGAGGAGAACATTGATCAAGAAGCCAATCAAGGAGGAGCCAAGCCAAAGGTCTTTGTTTAGAATCAAATTTAAGGTGATGGGTAAAGTATGTAGGGTTATCATAGACCTAGGTTCTACTAATAATATTGTATTAGAGGAAGTAGTTAGCAAGTTAGGTATGACAAGGATACCTCATACTCATCCCTACAAGGTAACACTAAATAAGGGACAACATGTCTTAGTGAGTGAGCAAGCATGGGTAGAGGTTTCTATAGGGAGATATAAGGACAAGGTACTATGTGATGTGCTTCCCATGGATGCATGTCACTTGCAACTAGGTAGACCATGTAAATTCGACCACCAAGCTATCCATGATGGAGTGAAGAACTCCTACAATTCTAAGAAGGATAACATGACTTTCAAAATTCAGTCATTGTTAGAGGATGTAGAAGTGAAGACAGCTGGTCCAAACGTACTAATGGTGAGTGAGAAATAATTCTTAGAGACCATGGAAGAATAAGAAGAAGGAGTTGGTTTTTATCTAGTGCTGAAGTATAAGGAAGAGGAAGGTAAAATAGTGAAGAGGACAAAGCTGCCACAGGAGATACAAGAAATGTTGCAGAAGTATGATGACATTGTAAGTGATGGATAGCCATCAACCTTACCCCCTATAAGACCCATAAGCCATAATATTGAGCTTATTCCTAGAGCTACCCTACCCAATAAGGTATCCTACAAGATGACACCTCAACAAAATGAGGAAATAGCTAGGAAAATTCAAGAGTTACTAGAACAAGGTCTTATAAGGAAGAGTATTAGTCCTTGTGTTGTACCCACAATACTAGCCCCTAAGAAAGGAGGTACTTGGAGATTGTGTACTGACTCTAGAGAAATAAATAGGATCACTATTAGATATAGGTTTCCTATCCCTAGGATAGAAGACTTGATGGATTGTTTAGGAGGTGCAAGGTACTTCACCAAAATAGATTTAAAAAGTGGCTATCACCAAATAAGGGTGAATAAAGGAGATGAGTGGAAGACAACATTCAAGACCACTGAAGGGTTGTATGAATGGCTAGTCATGCCATTTGGATTATCAAATTCTCCATAACATTTTATGAGGTTGATGAATGAAGTACTTAAAGATCACATTGGCAAGTTTGTAGTGGTATACTTGGATGATATACTCATCTTTAGTAAGACAAGAGAGGAACACCTCAAGCATGTGGAATTAGTACTTAAGAGGCTACATGAAGAGAAGTTAATGATTAACTTGGAGAAATGTGAGTTCATCAAAATAGAGCTACTGTACCTAGGATTTGTTCTATGTCATGGTAATTTGAAAATGGACAAGAGTAAGGTAGAAGCCATTATGAATTGGCCCACTCCAAGGACATCAACAAAGATAAGGATTTTTCATGGACTAGCTTAGTATTATAGGAAGTTCATAAGGAAATTTAGTGCTATTTGTGCTCCAATGTTGGACACAATCAAAGGAGGAATGAAGGACAAGTTCATGTGGAATGAACAAGCCAACAATAGTTTTGAGTTGATGAAGGAAAAGATTGCTACCCAACCAGTGTTAGTCCTACCAAGCTTTGAAAAGCTCTTCACAATTGAATGTGATGTAAGCAACATAGCTATTGGGGGTTTCCTCAGCCAAGAGGGTAGACTAGTAGCATTTCACTCTGAGAAGTTGAGTGGAGAAAAGAAGAAGTATTCTTCTTATGACCTTGAGTTGTATGCATTGGTTCAAGCCTTGAGAAAGTGGAGGCACTACTTTCTGCCCAAGGAGTTCATTGTTTATTCATATAATCAAGCCTTAATTTTTCTGAATTCTCAAGAGATGTTGAGCCACAAGCACATGAAGTGGGTTGAGTACCTGCAAGCTTACACCTTTAATATCAAACATAAGAAAGGTGTCCTCAACAAAGTTTCTAATGCATTGTAAAGAAGAGATCTTACCATTCAAGAGATTCAATTGAAGAGCATGAGAATAGATCACTTCAAGGATCTATATGCTGAAGATGAGGACTTTGCAGATATTTACAAGGTATGTGTTGAATACAAGAACCATTTCCATAGTGAGTATGTTGAATATAATTTGAAAAGTAACCTTTTGTTTAAAGGCAATAAGCTATGTGTCCCTAGAGGTTCCATTAGGGAGAACATGATTCAGGAGAAGAACAATGGTGCATTGAGTGGTCATTTTGGGATCACAAAGACACAAGAACTAGTTTAAAGGTTGTACTATTGGCCAAGGATGAATATTTATGTTAAGAGGTATGTAGAGAGTTGTATTGTGTGTCAAAGAGCCAAGGGTACTTCATAAAATGTTGTCCTTTATCAGCCCCTACCTATTCCTAATAGACCATGGGATTGCTTAAGCATGGATTTTGTAGTTGGGTTACCCAAAACAAGACAAGGTATGGATAGTGTGTATGTAGTTGTAGACAGGTTTAGAAAAATGTCTCACTTTGTGGCATGTAAGACCACTAATGATGCTATCCAAATAGCATCCCTATTCTTCAAAGAGATAGTAAGAATCCATGGGGTACCTCAGAGCATTGTGTCTGATAGAGACACCAAATTTATGAGTCATTTTTGGAAGACCCTTTGGAAAAGACTAGGCACTAATTTATCCTTTGGATCTTCCTACCATCCTCAAACTGATGGATAGATTGAGGTGGTGAATAGAAGCATTGGGAATCTACTGAGATTCTTGAAAAAGGAGTACAGACAACAATGGGATCAATTGATTGGACAGGTTGAGTATGCCTACAATGACACCATCAATAGGTCAAAAGGGAAGAGCCCCTTTGAGGTAGTATATGGTTTACATCCTAGAGGAGTCTATGAATTGAGAGACTTGAAGGATGGAGTGAAAGAAAGTGGATATGAAGATGATTTTTCTCAAGCCATGCAAGAGATTCATGATACAGTCCGGAAAACCTTGACTGAAAACACCTTTAAACATAAGGAAAAGGTTGATGAAAGTAAGTGGATAGTTGAGTTTAATGTGGGTGACATGGTAATGGTACATATCAATAAATCAAGATTGTAGAAAGGAGTCCCTCACAAGTTATAGATGAGAACGATAGGCCCTTTTCCTACCTTGGCTAAGTATGGTGAAAATGCTTTCAAAGTAGAACTCCCGGAAGACAGTGGACTGTCACCTATCTTCAACATTGTGAAATTAGTCCACTACAAAGGACCAAAGAAAGACTTGGATTAGAGTCTTCAAGAAGTAATCTGAGATTTGGAGGAGCTACAATTACCATTTGATATAGTCACAGGAGTTGATAGCATACTGGATACCAGAGTATACAAGAAGACCAGAACCAAGGAGTATAAGGAGCACTTGATCAAAAGACATGATCAAACAAATGTAGATGTAGTGTAGGTCAAATAATTAGAGTTCAATAAAATAGGTATTGATCAAAGCATCATCAATCCAAGGGTGGATTGATATTTTTGATTTGGGGAGGATGGTGCAGGAGCACTTAGGCTCCAGGAGCACCTAGGCTATATGAGCACCTAGGATAGCCTCCATGTTTGTTCATTTTGGCTTTTACTTGAAATTAGCCAAGCCAAGATAGATTAGCTATTTTTTTTTATCTTAGGAGGTCTTTGCAATGTAGGCTAAGTGAGTTATTCATTAGGACTAAGGTCACATCAATAGCCATTGTTTGTAGTTTTCAAATTCTTAGGCTTAGTTGTTAGTTGTTGGATTGGAGTCTTGAATGTGTCCTAATCTCATAAATGAGGGAATAGAGATTCCATAAGGTCCTTAATTAGCTTGAATCCTTTAAATAGTGAGGATAGAGGTCCTAAAATGTAGGGAGGAGGCATAATTGAAAAGATTCCAAAAGTTTCTATTTTGTTGTCATGACAACATTTGTAATAATTGCAAATGTTGCATGCAATATGGTTACATCGGATTCTCCTTGTTTCTAGGAGTGAGGAATCAACCAAAAAATCCCTACAATTGTGGAAGAAGGAATCCAGTGTATGAGAGACTCAAATTATGTAGGGAGAGGATTGATTGTAAGACTTTTTGAGAAGAGCAATACAGTCTGCAAATTAGCACTTACAAAGATCTTGAGCATTTTGTGTTGCCAGTTGCATTGAATGGATTGAAAGCTTGGAAATAATGGTTTTTTTGTTTTCTTAGGAGGATTATAGAAAATTTTCATTCAGTAAGTTAGTTGATTAGAGTTAGCATACAGTAGTAGTTAAATTGTTTTGTAACTAGGGAGTGTACTAGTTCTGTCCTGACCAGTCAGTCTAAATATGGCTCCCCCATGAAATCTAACCATGGGAAACCTCCAAGGATAGATGGAAATGATAGGGGAGTCATTAGTGTACATATTTGTAGAGTTAGGAGTCAGGGAAAGATAAGTATCTATTTTTAAGACCAAGTCCTAGACGAGCATGCACTATCTGGTTAGTGGTTTGGTAGAGAAATAATGAGTTTCCATGAGCAGGGAAAGAAGGTACAATACGGTCCAAGTACATGTACAGTTAGGGTTTAGTTTCATCTTGACATATTTACTTGGTTGAGTTCATACCAATTAGTGGAGACAATGTTTGGACAAGTTTAGCATAGTGTTGCAGACTATCCTAATTTTTAGGCCTATTAGCCCTATAAGACCTAGTTTGTAGGAACCCTATGTACGAAGGGCTAGTGAACTTAAAACCTTGAAAATGTCTTGTAAGGTGATAAAGGGTATCTGAGTATGATCTTATTTTTTAAAGTTCTTTTGAAAAGTTTTAAGTTAATAGGGAAAAACACCCTAGATAGGGCTACAAGGAATTAGGCCTCCTTAAGCCAAAAGAGTGAAATTCATTGCTAAGAGTGAAGTGAACCCTCAATAGGGATTGAAAACTAATCAAATGTGATGTCTACATGTTGATGGACATCCCTACAATTGCAATAAGAATGTTAGAGTGAAGATTTACATTTAGACTCTTCTTAGTGTGAGTAAGAGAAAGTGGAGAAGTGAAGTAATCATAGGGTGTTAGTCTTTCAAAAGGGTGAAGCACAAGTGGAGACTCTTAGAGGAGAGTAATATAAGGACTTAGTTAATGATATAAGCCTAATAAGGACCTAGAGGAGATTAGGATCCTTGAAGAAGATATAGAAGATCTTGTTAGTGGATTGTGCAAGCAAGCCCCTTTCGAACACTTACACCACGACCTTTTTTGAATTTTTAGCTTCCATTAAGTCTTTGACTATGGATTTCTTCTAGGAAAATATAAAATTAATCTTTTGATCTTTCATGCTCTAAAGATATAAAATCAAATCTCCTCATCCATTATTTCGTTAATGAAAACCTTGATCTTTTCTTTTATTTATTTTCTTTTTTTTCTCTTATAGATTTCCCAGCGTGATGTTCAAACAAACCAAAATAGAGATAAAGATCAACTGGCATAGCCAATTCATAACACTAATGATGCCATTAAAAAATACAAGGAGACACAAGAATATAATAATGGCTCTTCACTATTTTATTTTGTGATCTATCTCTACAAGCTAGATAAAATTACAATATCTAGTAATATAAAATCATTCTTTTTGTTTTTTTTACTAATCTTTGAATTTTCCATTTTTAGAAAATTTAAAATTGTCTAAACAATCATGAAATTTTATAAATATAAAAATATTGTCAACTTTATAATCTAACAACAATCATAGGTTTGAAAATAACTATAAAATCTATAGGAAACAGGTGGCAAGCAATTCAGAGACAAGTGGTGAATCAATTACTCCTAAAACACTTCAATCTTCAAACCCTTAAACCTTTAAAACTTGAAACCCTTTATCACTTCAACCTTTATTGCTTGTTTGCAAAATATAAAACATATAAACAAAAATCAGGAAACATAAACACCACATTACACAAATTTTAATTAGGAAAACCCAACATAGGGTGAAACAATGGTGGGGTTGAAACCTACAATAAGACTAGTACCTTGTTAAAAGTATAGACTTTTTACAATATGGGGAATACACATACATTTTGGAAAACTTCCTAGAGTTCACTACTAAATTTTCCTAGGGCTACAATCCTAAGGAAGTCTCACTAACTTACAATTGCAATTCAAATACTGATATGAGAATTCATGAACTGTATTATAACATCTACCTATACCTTGGTTAGTTTAATTTTAGTACAATCAGATCCCTTGATGCAATTCTCTCTATCATGCTAAAATTAGCAATCCATCCCTTAGTAGATGTGTAAAATTACTTTACTAGCAACCTCTCCCTTTCACAATCTTCTAAACATTGGCACATGCTTTAGGAAACTCAAATAAAACCCTAATTTACCATATTTCTCAAGAACTAGTTCAGGAAAACTTAATCCTTAATCATTCAACTCTTATCTCCAAAATCAACCAGTAGGATCATTACACACCTTCCAAATATTTCTTAGATCATTCACAAACACATAAAGATCATAACCATAACCCTACAAAATTTTACCTATCTCCCATAAATTGTTTTATCAACTTACCCTGACAAGTCAACTATGAACATAAAAAATTCTTCAAATCCATTGAACTGCATCACATTGATCAATGGAATCTGAAAAATCACAAGGAACATAGTCCTAGATCATCGTAAGGAATCATGAATCTCAACCAAACAATCAAATCCATCACACTCATCATATCTTTCATCATTTCATGCTAAACCTCAAGAACACTATTACCCCAAACAGAAATACTTGTAAATACCTTGCAAATAATCAGAATAAAAAACCCTTTTCAATGGTAGGAATATTCTACATCCTTAAAAAATTCTTAATTGTGGAACCAAATATCTCACCTTGAGTATGTGTGTGAAATCATTCTCTCCAACTTTGCTATACTAGAAAATAGTAAAATAACCAATCTTCATCTGTGACATCATAACTTGATCAAATCACCATGTCAGTAATTGAAACTTGACATGAACAATGTATACAAACTCTAAATCATCTCATGTGGTGTGCACCTACTCATCTATCATAACCTTCCTTTGACATTCTTCTAAACACCCTATGTTACTCAAAAAACTACATAACAATTATCTAAAGTACATAATAACATGTTGACACCAATGACAACACGTCAACCTATCCAAAAAAATTGGAATTTATAGCAACATGTTTTTTTAATAATTATAATTCGATTAGAAAACAACAATTCTACCAATAATATCCATAATATCTTTCGGGGTCTCTCTAATTTTTCTTTGCTACTTTTTTTACTATCACTACTGTTAGTAAAAACTGAGATAGGGGGGGTGTAAATCAGTGGCCTCAAAAATATTCAAACTAATCAACCCAAAAAATTAGTACCACAATATTAAGCCTCTATTTATGTTCAGTCCTATAAGATGTATGCCTTAAAATATACTTATCAAATAACTACTGCTCAGAGTTATCTTTCAAACCTTATTCTTTATGTTTACCGATTAGCAATCTTTCATTTACGAAAAAAATAGTAAATAGCTTAGTTTATAATAATCAATCCAAATTAATTATGTGTAATGAAAAACACTAAATTAATAACTCATAGACACATTAACACATGGATTTTTCATGTGGAAACCTTGTTAAGGGAAAAACCAGTTGGGACCGGTAACTAAAAAATTTCACTCTTTTGAAGTGAGCTCGATGAAGAGCCAACCCTGTTAAATGTTACAAACACATTGTTAGGTGTGAACTTGTTAGAGGATTTAAAATATTAGTTTATCACTTTATATCGGGCATCTCTATGCTACCTTCTATGACCAAACCTGGTGTAGTTTGTCAAATGGTATCTGGCATCTCATGCTATCTTCATGATCAATATTTTTGATACTCCTTGGGATGTATCTCAATATAGAAAGGATGTTTAAATCTTGATTAGTTTATAGACTTTCTAAATCAATGGTTAAACTAAAACAGTAAATGATCTGGTCACATATACAACTTATACTTGTAGATTTTCAGATCTATTGTAAGCTCATTAAACCATTCTGATCAATATATCTTTTTTATACCTTTGCTCCAATTTTGTTTCTGCTCGGTGATGTTGTTCTTTGTTTCTTTGTGTCCACTGAAATCTTTAGCTCTTTCCTCGGCTTGATTGATTAGGACTGTATGAATTTGTTCTTCATCAATTTCTCTTTAGCATCCTCTTTTTCATTCACTCCACTTAATTCATAATGAATTAAGTTATCGCTTTATAGACGTGATAACATCGTTTCTTTCTTCTTGATTTTCTTATTCTTGGCATGATCTAAAATATTATCCAATCTTGATTTAAACCATAAGTCATGTTTTATCTCATAGAAATATTCTTCTCAACTCGATAAAATAGCTTTAAATACTTTACTTATCTTTGGCTTTATCTTGTCGATGAAAACAATGATAACAAGTAGTTATGTCAATTGTTAGCTCTGCCAGCTAGATATTTTGTCATTTATGAACTCTAATTATCTTTAGTTTTTTAAATATTTGATAGCTTTGGTCAACACTTCAGTTCTCCTCAGGATTCTCCATCGGTGTTGTCTGTCCATCGGGGTTGTTTGTCCTTCGGTCTTCACTGCGAAGTTTGGCTCATTGGTTAACAGTGTAATTCTCACCATTGGTAATGCTTCTTATTCTTCTCTTTAGTAATTCTCATCAATTTATTTTCTCAAACATCACTGTGACTTAACTTTTAGTTATCTTCATTCGTCAGGTTCCACTAGCCGTTGGTGTTCAAAGTCACTTAGTAAATTCTTGTCTTTATGCATTACTGAAAGAATAATCTTTCTCTCTCTGTTTCTCTAAATTCTTTGACAATTTGATTATAACTGATTAGATTATATCAAGTTGAAATCAATGATAATACAATGCATTAACTGATGTAGTGTCTTGCATTATCTTTCTGCATTTTGGTGATCAACTTAACATCTTCAAACATTCAATCAGTTACATGTCATCAATCTTTCCCTTTGGCATTGATGGAAACACACTAAATTATCATACCATATTACTACTAATAAAATATGACATATAAAAGTTACATCCATCTTTCCTATTGTAACTATTACAAATATCTGGTTCTCGGTAAGCTCAAATAGCTTAGTGTCATACCCAAACCTAGGGCAAAACACAGACATTTTTTTTTTTTTGTAAAAAACAAGTACATACAACTAATAATGGATGTGATGTGGAAAGGTGATAAAATAGTGAAGTTAGTCTTTGAGTTGCAAGGTATATTCATAGATTGAATTAGGGTCACACCACATATGGATGTAAAGTTGGAGCATCAACTTGTTACACAAGTTACATGAACTCTTGGGTTAGGTTGAACTAACTATGCTTTTATGTTTAACCACGTGTAGTATCATGATGGTAATTTAATTGTTAAGAACATATGTTGAATTACGTTGACCTAGAAATTACTTTAATTCTTAACCTAGATTACAACTTTATCCATTTAAATCTAGTACCAATTCCCTTTCAACCTTAGCTACTTACGACATTTAAAGTAACTTTTATACATGATCCTTGGTCAATCAAGTTCACTAAACAAAAAACCATTTCAACCCTAAAACATTTGAAAGTCAGTTAATTAACCCTATCTACATAACATCTATAAACAATCCCGATATAACTATTTCACACACATTAGTTAAATAAATAAAAGAGTACTAAATTAATTACAAAAATTAATATGTATAACCTTTCTTAACTATCCTTGGACCCACTTAAACATAAGTATTAAAATATCCACTAATATAAGGACTTATTAAATTCTACTCCCTTTTTTTTAAAACATACATGAAACATTTACCATTTATCATAGTTAAAATTTAATAACAACTCACTATACAAAAACTACTAAACAAAAATCTAATAACCAAAATCTAATCTAATTCCTAACCTACTTATATCAATTCTAATTAAATTCTCCCCTTTTAAAAGAAAACACATGCAACCATAGTCCATTAATCCCCTAACAGAAAATTAAATTAGCCTCTAATAAAAATTAAATTAACCTATAACCCTTTTGAACACATGAGCAACATATTTCAATTTAATAATAATTAAATTAAATTAACAACTAACTATACACTAGAATACCAATTAAAATCTTTAACAATCTTAAACTAACCCAACTTACTAATATTAATGATCCATTTTAAATATTTAGCCATTGGATAAAATAGACTATTATCTTAGAAAGTTGATTCATTTCTAATTAAATTTGCACATGTTAATAAATCTATTAAATACTAATCTTAATCTACCAATCTAACTAACCCTACTAATCTAACTAACCATACTAATCTAAACCTATTCCCCTACCAACTATCACATCACCCCCTAACCCCAAGGCCACATAATTCAAGGCTACATAGGGGTTCGAATTCCTAAGGAGATGAGTGCAGGTGTAAAGGACAAGTTTTCTGGGGCCCACCAAAACATTCACTTAATCTCAAGGAGGAATTTCACATGGTAAGGAAATGCAAGGAGAGCCTTTTGAAAAAAACATACGCACGTGTTTCAAGGTGGAGGTTGGGACCACCTCAAGGTTTCCCATTTCAATGTTCTGAAATTTTAATGTGAAGTCAACAAAAGGAGGCAAGGAGATTTCGCATGGAGTGGGAGGCTTTCTTGTCATAGGGATTTGCATTGATCCCCATGTATGACCCCAAGTACGCATGGAGGAGAAGAGGCTTGTCTTTGGGACAAGAATTAATGCCATGTCATCCCCTCATCCTATGCATGGTGGTAAAAAGGTGAGGAAGGGGTATGTGGTGGGACCCACGAGGATGCAGTCAAAAGTAAGACTTTCTTGCATTAATATCATTCTTTTTTTTTTGTTTATGTTTAATGTGACCTCTGCCACACACATACTTGTGCCCATTTATGGGAAGGGGAGTGTTTAACATGTTATGTAAGAAATCTTTTATTAATTTAGAAATTAGTAGTTAACAAGGTTATATTAGGGCGTTAGTATACTAACTATAATTAGGAAGAGCATCTTGGGAAGGGAATATTCTCTGTGGCAAAGAGAATTATTTCCCCTCCCATACAAAGTCCAGAGAGCATTTTTTCTCTAAAAATCTAGAAAGTGTCATGGGTATTATTTGGTTTTAGCTTCTATCATTGATATTATTGATTTTATTATTGGAGTAGTTAATTGTATGCATTTAAATTATTTTATTAGTGCAATACACGAAGTGAACTATAAATTGAATATTAGTATTAGTTGATTTTTACATTATTATACTAACTTGTTTGATTTACTATTGTTATCAAGTTTATCTTTCCTTCTCAAGAATTGAGATTTCAATGAAGGTTTTAAGGTAGAGTGTTGAACCAATTGAAATAGAATTTAGATTTCTAAAGGAAGAATGGAGTGTTTTTAACTTGAAAACTTACAATCAAATACATTATAGAGACTATAAGATTCATAAATCCACAAGATTTTACATGCTATGAAAACTATTACATAATGAATAAGAGCTCTTCACATATTACATGATAAAGCTTATAATATAGACATTACAACACTTAACAAGAAATGAATCTCGATACAAAGGAGTAACCATGCAACATTAAAGTTGTTGTCACACAACTACACCCAAAATAGAGATTTCTTCCAAGATTTTCCACAATAATCTTGACTTGAAACCTGCAAATACATGAGGAGAACCATGGGAATCTCACCTCCCATCCTAGGTCTCAAGGAGACCACCCCTAAGCTAGGAGAATCGGTAGCCCTTGGGTGACAATCACACATCCACATACATGAATACAAGAACAAAGAACACCCTCGCAAGGCTTGCACAAATGGATTCACCATGAACCCATAACAAGGGGTGAAGGTGGATTTCCATGTAGGAAAATGCCAAAATTATACATACAAATAACATGCCTCTTCAAGGCTAAAACCACATACATCTTTCCATCCAATCTTCTCCTTATCTCCCCAAAAATTAGGATCAAATACAATGACATGCAAGGGCCCATACACCTTGCATTTTCTCCCTCTTCTCTTCATGAGAAGAAACTCTACACTATCATGGAATCCAACTAACCACTTCCCCCATACATGGCCACTTCTTCCCTATCCAAGGGTGAGTAATGCAATCACACCCTTCACAATATTCCCTTATTCAAAACAAAGATAAAACCATAAGCAAGAATTCAAACCCAAAATCCCATTCCCTTACATAACAACAATACAAATACATTTCACATATGCAAGAGAATGAAAGAAAACATTCAGATCTACTTGCAATAAAACAAAGCACTTTCATGGCAATCGAGGCCAACCTTCACAATGTGTTATGGCAAATGGATTTTGAGAAGAGCCCAATCCCTTATGATTTTTGAATCCAAACCCTAATGTCTTTAAAAGTAGAGAGTGGGTGAACACCCACTAACTCTACCAAGGGTCTCTAAAAAGACCAACTTCTACCCACCCACCAACATTAAATTTAGATTTGACCCTAAATTCCTTTTTCTTTTCCTTGTCCCCTATCATAAACGCTAGATTGGAAAGGAGTGTGGGTTTAGGTAAAAGGTCAAGACTTCCATTTTAGAATAATGTAGAAAATGGGTCATAAAATAGGTCACCAAGGTGACTAGGGGATTCTAGATGTGTTAAAAACATTCCTAACCCATACCCCTATCACTAAGGTACTAGAATTTTGCTAAATTTGACCTTTAGGACCTCTTTTTGGCCTCTAAAAGTGGCTAGAAAAGAATTAAATAAAAATGATCAAATTGCTTGAACTTTGCAAGTATCTCCAACAAGGGGTTTAATTAGGTTCCTAAAGAATCAGTTAGGCTTAGGTTTACATTTCCAACCTTAGTAGACATGTCATTACTTAAACACATAACAAGTGTCAAGTGACACTATAAAATGACATAATACAACATTGACATGTCACTAATTACATAATGAAAACACCTAATACATACATACAATTTTACGGTCATGAATAAAATCACTTAACAATGAGGTTTGAACCTCTTCATTATGTTCAACCTTGGCTTTATAGTTTGAACATATGGTTGGTTACTTGTTCTCCGACTGATTACATGGTTCTCTTCCCTGCACACTAAACTTCGGGCATCAGTAGTCCAAGAAAATAAAATCACATGCAATATACATATTCAATTCATACTTAGGAACATTAATCAATAAGAAGAATTAAATTCCTAATTAAAATTTTTATATAGAAATGTTTAAAACACAATAATTCCATAATCATCATGACATAATATCCATGAAATAATCAAGTCTAATCATGATCTGATCTTCTCATCAATTCACCTATATAAACATGTATAATCAAAATCAACCACATGTTCTAGGTCTAATCCATATCAGAATATCATCCATATAATATAATCATCATCATAAACATAATATCTCGAGTCTCTGTCAAGATAATCAAAAAGTATATCAATGTATCAAAATAAATGTATCAATTGAGCTATGATGTGTCAGCGTGAGGGCTCACATCCTCCCCCACTAGGCATGAACTTCCTCCTGGAGTTCATAAAAAAGATATGGGTACTGAGATCTCATCTGTGTTGCGTCCTCCCATGAAGCCGTGACCTCATCATAACAATCCCACTAGACCTTAACTTTGTCCATCTCTCCTTCTCTAAGTGCAAGGGTTCATCAGGCTATAATAAAAATGGAGTCCAGTGTTAGGTATCTATCCGACTCCCCCTACAAGGCATCCCAATCTATCACATGAAACTCATTATAAATATATTTTTGTAACACAGATACATGAAACACATCGTGGATGCCTAACACACTAGGTGGCAAGGCTAGACGGTAGGAAACTACTCCTATCCTATCCAATATATTGAAAGGTCTAACAAAGTGAGGTGCTAACTTAGAGCCCTTTCCAAAATGGATTGGACTCTAATGTGGGTGCACTCTCAAGAAGACTCTATCTCCAACCATATACTCACAATCAACCCGCTTCACATCTGCATACTTTGTTTGTTGATCCTAAGCCTCTCTAAGACACTGTCTAATCAAGACTACCTGCTACTCCATATCCTTGACCAACTAGGGTCCAATAGATACTCTATCCTTGATCCTGTCCCAAGTCAGTGGTGTCCTGCATGGTCTACCATACAAGGCCTAATATGGTGGCATACCTATAGAATAATGATGCCCATTATTATAGGTAAACTCGACTAGATGTAGGTATTCCTCCCACTTTACCTGATGGTCCATCACATACATATGTAACATATCCTCTAACACCTAGTTAACCCTCTCTATCTATCCATCTATTTAAGAGTGATATGTCATACTAAAATTTAACCAAGTGCCCAATGCTTCATGTAACTCTCTCCAAAAAGCTGATGTGAACAAGGAGTCTCTATCAAAGATGATCTTATGGGGAATGTCATGGATTCTAACAATATCCTACAAAAATACTTGAGTTACATCTTGTGCTTTGAATGTAGTATGCATGGGTGAGAAGTGGGCAACCTTGGTCAACATGTCGACTGTTACCAAGATGGCATCATGGATGAGAGAAGATATAGGGAGACCAACAATGAATTCCATAGATATAGTATCCCACTTCCACTCAACAATCTCATGTGGCTACAGGAGCCCACCTGGATGACTATGCTCTACCTTCACTCTCTGGCACTTAGACATCTAACAACTATGCTGGCAATCTGCAGTCTCATGCTCGACAAATGATACAACTGTCTCAGATTGGCATGCAAATTTTAACTCCCAGATGAGCTACATAAGGTTCTCTATGAGCCTCAAGCACAATAAACTCTCGCAAGTCACCCATAAAAGGTACATAGATGTGTCCCCTATGACTTAGAAGTCCATCAAACTCTAAAGACTACTCTTCAAATCTCCCCTCAAGGGATCTCTGAGAACAGATAAACTGATAAACCTCCACATATAATCCATCCTCTAGAAAGTGATGAAAAATGTGCTCCTTCAAATCTGTACTAGAAGTCATAGATGAGAGCTCATATCACCTCCTACTCAAGGCATCTGCAACTAAATTCTCCTTCCCTTTAATGTAATGAACATCAAAATCATACTCACACAAAAACTCCATCCATCTCCTTTTCCTAGCATTAAGATTGGGCTATGTAAAGATATACTGTAGGCTCTGGTGATCTGAATGAAGCTCATATCAGTGATCTAGATGGAAGTTTCACTACCTCACTAAGGCATGAACCACCACTATGAGTTCTAGGTCATGATTTGGATAATTAAGCTCGTAAGTCTTTAGCTTCCTAGACTCAAAAGCTATAGGATGACCCTCCTGCATAAGGACTACTCCTAAACCATCCAATGAAGCATCCGTACATAAAAAAAATCTATTGAAGGATCTAGCACTACTAGAATCAGTGCACTAGTGAGGGCTCTCTTGAGCTCCTAGAAAGCTCTCTCACACTTCTATGTCCATTCATACTTCTTTCCTTTTCTCTGAAGGGGGGTGATGGGATGAGCTACTCTAGAAAATCCTGCCACGAAGCATCTGTAATATCTTGCTAAGCCCATAAAACTTATGACCTTAGTGAGACTAGTGGGTGTTGGCCAATCCATAATGGCTCTAATATTTGATGAGTCTATAGAGATCCCATCGTCAGATATAACATAACCAAGATAATGCCCCTCCAGTCTAAAGAAGGCACACTTTGACAAGCTTCCATATAACTGATTCTCTCTCAAACACTGTAGAACCTGTCTCAGATGCTCCTCATACTCCTCATTGTGAGAATATATCAGAATGTCATCAAGGAACACTACCACAAATTTATCCAAGAATGTATAAAATAATCCATTCATGAGGCTCATGAACACAGCTAAAGCATTCGTGAAGCCAAATGGCACTATAGTGTACTCATAGTGACCATACCTCGTGTGAAAAATAGTCTTTTGGATATCACTTTCCACAATCCATAACTGATGGTACCCCAACTTCAGATCTATCTTCGAGATCACTCGGCACCCTGCAACTAATCAAACAAATTGTTGATCTTGGGGAGTGGGTATCGGTTCTTAATTGTTACTTTATTCAATTGTCGATAATCAATGCACAATCTAAGTGATCCATCTTTCTTCTTCACAAAAATTACTAGTGCACCCCAAGGTGATACACTAAGTTAGATATGCCCTTTCTCTAAGAGCTCTTATAACTAAATCTTGAGCTCATTGAGCTCATGTGTGGTCATCCTGTAAGGTACTCTAGATACGGGCTCAGCTCCCGTTACAAGGTCTATGTGAAAATCAACTATCCTGGGTGGAGGCATACCAAGTAGCTCGGTAGGAAATACATCTGCAAACTCTTGAAGAATAGGATAATCCTCAAGTGAAGGATCCCCCTCTCAATCCTCCTCTCTATCACTAATAGTGATGTCAAATGACTGACATCCCTTCTACATGCACCGCCTAAGCTACATACCAGAAATCATGCAAAGGGATACAGGTCTTTGTACTCCAAATATCACCATAGAAGTATTGTGATCATCAACACACTCAACCCTCTTCTGAAAAAAATCCATCTTGGCGCTGTGGGAATACAGCCAATCCATTTTGAGGACTACATCATAAGAACCTAGAGGGGTAATCCAGAGATCAGTCATTGTGATTAAGTCTCCAATCTGTATCTAACAATTATGAACTAAGAAACTAACAGACACTCTAGCTCCTGAAGCTAACTCAACCTCCCAACCAACATCCTGTCTAACTGCCACCAGCCCACAATAGTCCACTACATAGGGAGATATAAAGGAGTTTGTGGCTCCTGAATCAAACAAGATAGAATCACTCATACCCTGAATCATACATGTGGCCTCTATGACCGTGGCCTGCTGCTCGTCCTGGCAGTTATCAACCGCTGCAAAAATTGTACAGGATCTACCCATATCTCGAACTGTAGGCTTTGAGGTAGCCCCTCTCTAACCACCGACTGACTGTCCCTGTGGGCACTCCCTCACTATATGACCCATACCAACACAAGTGTAACATGGCCCTCGGGTCTGAATCTGAACTCCCTATAATCTAGACTATTGTGGTCCTCCAGTTCTACTTGAACCATTGTAACTATTGTAGTATGAGGAAAATCTTCAACCCGTAATCACTCAAAAATATGAAATCATTAGTGGGTTATCATATGAAATTAAAGTGAAATGAAAGCAAGCAAGAAAACATAAAAAGTATTCTCATATCATCAGATAGAGCGGAAACTAGTTGCACCCAAGAGGCTTGTTTGATTTTCTCTCTTATGGGAATGTGAATGTGCTCTCTCAAACACAAATACAATGGATCCCCAAGTGGATTGATTATGATCAATGCAAGATTAGATGAAGAGAGAAGGATTCAATAACTAGTATGGAGTGACTAGTCTCAAACTTCTCCCAATGATTAAACTACCATGGGTAGAATGCAAGACAATGCAAGAAACTATGATTTATTTTAGCCAAAAAGAAACCTAGCATGTGATTTCTAAGTGATTTGAGCATGGAAAGCATAAAAACTAGAAACTAAGAACATAAGCATGAAAATAACTATGAATTCTAATGCAATTCTAGCATAATAAAAATGCACAATGAAAGATGAAAATATGAGAGTAGAAGGCCTCTATTTATAGAGTTTTTGGAGAGAGGAAGAGGCTTGGATGAAGTGGCACCTATGTGGCATCCACATAAGAGCCACATAGGAGACACCTAGACTTGAAAAGATGGCCAATTTTGAGTCAAAGTTGGCATTTAATATTGAGTAGCTCAATATTTAAAAAGGGGAGACAAAGTTGTAAGAAGGAATTAAAGAGGAATGGGTGCCTATTTTGGAAAGAATTTCCCCATGTGGGTGAGCCCATTAGCCTTAAAAAGGTTAGGAATCACCCATTAAGCATGGTTAAAGGACAGTGAGGTGGGGAAATATACTTAGGAAATGAGGTGATGGGAGTAGGGTAGGAATAGGGTAGGATTTAGGGTAGGATTAATAGGTTCCTAGCTAGGGTTTTAGGGTATTATTCAAATCAAATTTGAGTAAATTATGGTTTAGAAGAATTAGGAAAATGGAGGATTTAATAAATGTAAATTTATTAAAAAGGGAATTTTATGAGACAAATGTATTTAAATAAAATAAATTCGAATAGTATTTACACTATTGATAAATACTAGCAAATGAAAGCTATTTAATTGATTAAATTAAATAGTTAGAAGTAATAAGAGAGAAAATAATATTAATAATAATATTAATATTTTTTTGGACATCTACAATTTCCCCTAGAGGACTGTTGAGTCCTAGCTGACTGTGTCTGAGGGGTCTGTGTCCTCTGATCCTGTCTAGGACCCTGAGACTTCCATTGTTTGGGCTTAGAGCTTTGATAACCTTGTGAAGGCCTCTATCTAGAATCCTACTGAGATCTTTGCTACTGAGACTGTTGACCCATAAAGGATCCTGCTGAGTGACTCTGTTTCCCTTTCCAAGGGGGTCTCTACTGTCCTGACTTCTAGGAAGAGGGTTTTCGGTGCTGAGACCAATCTCGGGACTCCTGTCTAGTATGGATGTCCTCGGCTACAAGTGTCATCTCAACTGTCTCTCTGAATGTGGTAGGAAAGGCTAGGAGTACTATTCCCTGAAGAGACATATTAAAAGTCCCTTAATGAAATAGTGGATATGCATTTTCTCATCCTTCATGTAATCAACATATGGAAGGAGCTCAAGAAACTGACTCTCATACTGGGCCACTGAGAGGCCTCTCTACTGGAGATCATGGAACTCCTTTATCTATCTCTATCTGAAATGCTCGGAGAGATACCTCTCTCGAAATCAAGCTACAAAAGACTCCCAAGTGAGTGTGTCAATATTCACTCCACCTATGGACACCTCCTGCTCCCACCAAGTGGAAGCCTTATCTCATAGGAGATGGACTTCAAGTCATGCCTTTACATTACTCCCATAAGGGCGCAATACAAAACATCACTATAAACTCTATAACTAGGCCTCTACTACTAACCTGTCAATAGATCCCAAAAACAAGGGTGGCTGGAGTCGCAATAACTCTTGGAACTCATCTCTAACATCTCTAGGGGGTCTCTCTTTGGCACGTATCTCATACTCACATGGTATTATAACCTGATAAATTGACTCACCCTCATGATCATCATGACCCTCAACAGACCTATGTTGGGGACTCCTACTTCTCTCTCTACTAACTGCTCTGTCATCTTCTAAATATGTGCTTCCCTTTTGAGCAATCTGTTGCTGAACTATGGGTGGCAGTCTCCACTGAATCATCCCTATCAGATTTTGGAGAACATCCAAAATATCTGGGTTAGGGTTCTAAGGTGGTGGAGGTGGTGGAGGTGGTGGATCCTCCTGTTCTACCTAAACATTTGTAGCTCTACGACCTCTACCTCATTAGGCAGCTCATGTGACGACAGGCATCCTACACAATAGTTTAAGTTTTGAATGAGTTAAAATGTAATGGGTTAGGTTCCTAGTGTTGAAGCATGCTCTGATACCAAAATGTCATGCCCAAAACTGGGGAAAAAAATATAAAAAAATTGTTTTTTGTAAAACACAAGTACATACAACTAATAATGGATGTGATGTGGAAAGGTGATAAAATAGTGAAGTTAGTCTTTGAGTTGCAAGGTATATTCATAGATTGAATTAGGGTCACACCACATATGGATGTAAAGTTGGAGCATCAACTTGTTACACAAGTTACATGAACTCTTGGGTTAGGTTGAACTAACTATGCTTTTATGTTTAACCACATGTAGTATCATGATGGTAATTTAATTGTTAATAACATATGTTGAATTAGGTTGACCTAGCAATTACTTTAATTCTTAACCTAGATTACAACTTTATCCATTTAAATCTAGTACCAATTCCCTTTCAAACTTAGCTACTTACGACATTTAAAGTAACCTTTAGACATGATCCTCGGTCAATCAAGTTTACTAAACAAAAAAAGCATTTCAACCCTAAAACATTTGAAAGCTAGTTAATTAACCCTATCTACATAACATCTATAAACAATCTCGATATAACTATTTCACACACATTAGTTAAATAAATAAAAAAGTACTAAATTAATTACAAGAATTAATATGTATAACCTTTCTTAACTATCCTTGGACCCACTTGAACATATGTATTAAAATATCCACTAATATAAGGACATTAAATTCTACTTCCTTTTTTTAAAACATACATGAAACATTTACCATTTATCATAGTTAAAATTTAATAACAACTCACTATACAAAAACTACTAAATAAAAATCTAATAACCAAAATCTAATCTAATTCCTAACTTGCTAATATCAATTCTAATTAAATTCTCCCCTTTTAAAAGAAAACACATGCAACCATAGTCCATTAATCCCCTAATAGAAAATTAAATTAACCTCTAATAAAAATTAAATTAACCTCTAAACCTTTTGAAGACATGAGCAACATATTTCAATTTAATAATAATTAAATTCAATTAACAACTAATTATACAATAGAATACCAATTAAAATCTTTAACAATCTTAAACTAACCTAACTTACTAATATTAATGATCCATTTTAAATATTTAGCCATTGGATAAAATAGACTATTATCTTAAAAAGTTGATTCATTTCTAAGTAAATCTGCACATGATAATAAATCTATTAAATACTAATCTTAATCTACTAATCTAACTAACCCTACTAATCTAAACCTATTCCCCTACCAACTATCACATCACCCGCTAACCCCAAGGCTACATAAGTCAAGGCTACATAGGGGTTTGAATTCCTAAGGAAATGAGTGCAGGTTTAAAGGACAATTTTCCTGGGGCCCGCCAAAACATTCACTTAATCCCAAGGAGGAATTTCACATGGTAAGGGAATGCAAGGAGAGACTTTTGAAAAAATGCATGCACATGTTTCAAGGTGGAGGTTGCGACCACCTCAAGGTTTCCCATTTCAGTGTGATGAAATTTTAATGTGAAGTCAACAAAAGGAGGGAAGGAGATTTCACATGGAGTGGGAGACCTTCTTGACATAGGGATCTGCATTGATCCCCATTTCAGACCCCAAGTATGCATGGAGGAAAAGAGGCTTGTCTTTGGGACAAGAATTAATTCCATGTCAGCCCCTCATCCTTCGCATGGTGGTAAAAATGTGAGGAAGGAGTATGTGGGTGGGACCCACGAGGATGCAATCAAAAGTAAGACTTGCTTGCATTAATATCATTTTTTTTTTGTTTATGTTTAATGTGACCTCTGCCACACACATACCTGCACCCATTTATGGGAAGGGGAGTGTTTAACAAGTTATGCAAGAAATATTTTATTAATTTAGAAATTAGTAAATAACAACATGGTTATATTAGGGAGTTAGTATACTAACTATAATTAGGAATAACATCTTGGGAAGGGAATATTCTCTGTGGCAAAGAGAATTATTTCCCCTCCCATGCAAATTCTAAAAAGAATTTTTTCTCTAAAAATTTAGAAAGTGTCATAGGTATTATTTGGTTTTACCTTCTATCATTGATATTTTTGATTTTATTATTAGAGTAGTTAATTGTATGCATTTGAATTATTTTATTAGTGCAATACACGAAGTGAACTATAAATTGAATATTAGTATTAGTTAATTTTTACATTATTATACTAACTTGTTTTATTTACTATTGTTATCAAGTTTATCTTTCCTTCTCAAGAATTGAGGTTGCAATGAAGGTTTTAAGGTAGAGTTTTGAACCTATTGAAATATAATTTAGATTTCCAACGGAAGAATAGAGTGTTTTTAAGATGAAAACTTACAATCAAATACATTATAGAGACTACAAGATTCATAAATCCACAAGATTTTACCTGCTATGAAAACTATTACATAATGAATAAGAGCTCTTCACATCTTACTTGATAAAGCTTTCAATATGGACATTACAACACTTAACAAGAAATGAATCTCGATACAAAGGAGTAACCATGCAACATTAAAGTTTATCTCACACAACTACACCCAAAATAGAGATTTCTCCCAAGATTTTCCACAATCATCTTGACTTCAAACCTGCAAATACATGAGGAGAACCATGGGAATCTCACCTCCCATTCTAGGTCTCAAGGAGACTGCCCCTGAGCTAGGAGAATCTATAGCCAACGGGTGACAATCATATATCCACATACATGAATACAACAACAAAGAACACCCTCCCAAGGCTTGCACAAATAGATTCACCATGAACCCATAACAAGGGGTGAAGGTGAATTTTCATGTAAGAGAATGCCAAAATTATACATACAAATAACATGCCTCTTCAAGGCTAAAACCACATACATATTTCTATTTAATCTTCTCCTTATCTCCCCAAAAATTAGGATCAAATACAATGGCATGCAAGGGGCCATACACCTTGAATTTTCTCCTTCTTCTCTCTATGAGAAGAGACTCTACACTATTATGGAATCCAACTAACCCCTCCCCTCATACATGGTCACTTATTCCCTATCTAAGGGTGAGTAATGCCATCACTCCCTTCACAAGACTCCCATATTAAAAACAAATATAAAACAATAAGCAAGAATTCAAACCAAAAATCCCATTCCCTTACATAACAACAATACAAATATATTTCACATATGCAAGAGAATCAAAGGAAACATACAAATCTACTTGCAACAAAACAAAGCACTTTCATGGCAATGGAGACCAACCATCACAATGTGTTATAGAAAATAAATTTTGAGAAGAGCCCAATCCCTTATGCTTTTCCAATCCAAACCCTAATGCCTCTAAAAGTAGAGAGTGGGTGAGCACCCACTAACTCTACCAAGGGTCTCTAGAAAGACCTCAAACTTCTACCCACCCACCAACATTAAATTCAGATTTGACCCTAAAGTCCTTTTGCTTTTCCTTGTCCCCTATCATAAATGCTACATTAGAAAGGAGTGTGGGTTTGCGTAAAAGGTCAAGACTTACTCTATTTTCGAAGCATGTAGAAAATGGGTCATAAAATAGGTCACCAAGGCGACTAGGGGATTCTAGATGTGTTAAAAATATTCGTAACCCATACCCCTATCACTAAGGTACTAGGATTTTGCTAAATTTGACCCTTAGGACCTCTTTTTGGCCTCTAGAAGTGGCTAGAAAAGAATTAAATCTAAATGATCAAATTGGTGAAACTTTGCAAGTACCTCCAACAAGGAGTTTAATTAGGTTCCTAATGAATCAGTTAGGCTTAGGTTTACAATTCCAACCTTAATAGGCATGTCATTACATAAACACATAACGAGTGTCAAATGACACTATAAAATGACATAATACAACATTGACATGTCACTAATTACATAATGAAAACACATAATACATACATACAATTTTACGGTCATGAATAAAATCACTTAACAATGAGGTTTGAACCTCTTCATTAGGTTCAACCTTGGCTTTACAGTTTGCACATATGGTTGGTTACAAATTCTGTTACTAGATTCCATGGTTCTCTTTCCTGCACACTAAACTTCAAGCATCAGTAGTACAAGAAAATAAAATCACATGAAATATACATATTCAATTCATACTTAGCAACATTAATCAATAAGCAAAATTAAATTCCTAATTACAATTTTCATACAAAAATGTTTAAAACATAATAATTTCATAATCATCATGACATAACATCCATGAAATAATCAAGTCTAATAATGATCCGATCTTCTCTTCAACTCACCTATCTAAACATGTATAATAAAAATCAATTACATGTTCTAGGTCTAATCCATATCAGAATGTCATCCATACAATATAATCATCATCATAAATATAATATCTAGAGTCTCTGTCAATATAATCAAAAAGTGTATCAATGTATCAAAATAAGTGTATCAAGTGAGCTTTGATGGGTCGGGGTGAGGCCTCACACTTAGATTTGTTTCTTGCAGAGTGGGTTCTTCAATCTTCAATCCCTTTACTTGATAGATGTAGTAGATTCTATCTCTATTCTGATATGTGCTCTACCTTGACTGTTCCTCTTATTGATAATCTCTTTTTCCTTTACCAAAAATCTCTCCCTTTGTATATACACTCTCCCTTTGTTACTTCTCTCCCTTTGATGGATATTTCATATGTAATCTCTCCCTATGGATAAATATTAACTTTTCTTTTTGATTCTTAGGAACTTCTCTTCATGGATAATAATATAATCTTTTCCTGGTAATAATGAGAATCTCTCTCCCTTTATGATAATGAGAATCTCTCTCCCTTATGATAATGAGAATTTTTCTCCCTTTCTAATAATGATAATCTCTCTCCCTTATGATAATAAGAATCTTTGTCCCTTATGATAATGATAATATCTCTCCCTTTGATAACAATGCCAAACAACTCTTCTATATCATCTTCCATCCCTTTATATAATATATTCCTTGAATTTCCCTATCCATTAGCAATACATTGTTTCTGGTTTTTACTGTAGATTTGTACCTTGTTGTGTACAGATGTATCTGTTGTTGTTCATTTCAGTGATTTCATCAACATGAATGATCTTCTGATTGTGTGTAGGCTGTTGCATTCTTCTAGTCAGTTTACTGATCGATAGACAAGGGTTGTACCCCTATTCTCCATCTCAAGTACTCAAATGTATCTCTCGATAATGGTTTGGTGAATATATCAGCTAATTGTTCCTTTGATTGAACATATTCTAGAATCACCTCATTTTCTTGCACTTGTTTTCTTAGATAGTGACACTTGATAGCAATTTTCTTAATCTTAGAATGCATGAATGGATTCTTAGAAATGCTCATTGCACTTGTATTATCACAATAGATAATCAGTGGTTCAAGGATCTTCATATTCATACCTTCCATCAACTGTTTGATCCATGCAATATTGGAGCAATTTGCAGCAGCAGGCAAATATTATGGTTCTACTATAGACTGAGAGATGCATCCTTTCTTCTTGCTAATCCATGTGACAAGTCTGTCAACCATGAAGAATGCTCCTCCTATTGTGCTCTTTTGGTCATCAATGTTTCCATCCCAATCAACACCTTTATAGACATGTAGTTCAAATTTTACTTCTCTTTTATACAACAATCCATAGTCCTCGGTGTTCTTCAGATATCTCAGAATTCTCTTGGTAGAAGTCCTATGTGATTCCTTGGGGTTAGAAAAGAATCTTGCAACTATTCCAACTATGTGTGCTATATCTGGTCTGGTATGAAAAACATACATTATTTTGCCAATAATTGATCTATACAAGGTATGATTTACCTCATTTGATTTGTATTCTTTTGTCATCTTACATCTGGTTGCTATAGGTGTTCCAACTGACTTGGAATCTTCCATCTTGAATATCTTCAACACTTCCTTGTTGTATTTGGACAGAGTGATATATATATATATACACACACACACATGCATCTTGTTGAATAATCTGTAGACCAATAAATAATTTGATGTCCTGAAACATAGAAATTTCAAATTCTTTGCTCATTTCATTAGAAAAGGATTTGCATAACATTTTAGTTCCCCCAAAAATGATATCATCTACAAATATTTCAGCAATTAGAATATTACCATCAGTATCTTCTTTTAAGTACATATTGCTATTTTCACTTGTTATTACAAATTCAATGCTAATGAGATAGGAGTGAAGTCTTTCATACCAGGCTCTAGGTTCTTATTTCAATCCATAAAAGGATTTATGTAGTCTATATACCAAGTTCCACTTGTCTTGATCAACAAACTCTTCTGGTTGTTCAATGTATACCTCTTCTTCTAGTATTCCATTTAGGAATGTAGATTTGACATCCATCTGATATACCTTGAATCTTTTGAATGCAACATAAGCAAGTAAGATTCTATCTCCTTCTAGTATAGCAATGGGTGCAAAGGTTTCTCCATAATCAATACCTTGTTCTTGTTCCTACCCCTTGCATACTAATCTTGCTTTATTTCTTGTGACTTCTCCATTCTCATTCAGGTTATTTTTGAATATCCATTTGGTACCGATGAGATTCTTTTCATCAGGTCTCGGTACTAGTGTCCATGTATTGTTCTTCTCAATCTGTTCTATTTCTTCATTCATAACACTGACCCATTCTTCATTTTTAAGTGCAATATTAACAGATTTAGTCTCAAAATCACAAAATAAACATCTAGTGTTTAGTGACTTACTTCTTGCTCTCATTCCAACCTTCTTGTCTCCTATGATTTGATTATGTGGATGATGTCTTTTGACATACTTGGAAAGTTTTTGTTCAAGTCTTTTTCCATCATTCTGATCATCTTCTTGACCTTCGTTCTGATCTCCACCACTTGGTACATCAACTTGAGTATTATCCTTATTTCTTGTAATTACAGCCTGATGCTCGAGTGCAATATTCTATTGCTCAGAGGTGATATATTGTTGCTCAGGTAGAGTGTCAGGTTCTTTAGTATAAAAAAACCTATTGTAGTCCTCTGGTTCTCTTCTACTTTCCTTATGTTTCTTTTCTGCAAATTCATTTATCTTTACATTTGCACTTTCAATGATCTTGTTAGATGACTTGTTAAGACATTTATAAGCCTTTCTTTTGGTGGAATACCCTAGAAAGATACCCTCATCACTTTTGGAGCCAAGCTTTCCATCTCTATCATCTTGCAAAATATAAAATTGACTACCAAAGATTCTAAAGTAACTTACATTGGGTGTGTAACCATACCAAAGCTCATAGGGTGTCTTCATTTTGTCCTTCATCAATTGTACATTATTTAATGTGTAGACAATAGTAGTGACAACTTCCCTCCATAAAGTTTGAGTGATGCTTTTCTCAATCATAAATGTTCTTGCACAATCAACAATTGATCTATTTCTCCTCTCAGCAATTCCATTTTGTTTTGGTTTTCTCAGTGCAGAAACCTGTCTTTAAATTCCATGCTCATTATAGAAATTAGTGAATTCATCTGAAATAAATTCCCCTCCTCTATATGACCTTAAGGCTTTCAATTTCTTATCACTTTTTTTTTCTACCATAGCCTTATACCATTTAAACTTATTAAATTCTTCTGATTTATCATTTAAGAACATAACTGTCATCATTCTAGAATAATCATCATCAAAGAGAATGAAATACCTATCTCCATAGTAACTCTTTGTCCTCATGGGTCCACATAGATTAGTATGGACTAATTCTAAAATTTCATTAGATGTATGGGCTTTACTCTTGAAACTAGACTTTGTCATCTTACCTTTTTGGTCTGGCATTTCTTGCATATGATATGCTCGGGCTTTCTCATGCTCGGTAAGCCTCTAACATTACTTTTATTGCTTATTTTTATCATGTTTTCAAAATTCACATGACACAATATTTTGTGCCACAACCATATGTTTTCATTTCTAGCCATTAAAAAAGTGGTGTTAATGTCACCAAGATAGAAAAGCTTACCTTTTGTCTTCTCACCACTTCTGATCAACCTTCCTAATTCATTGAATATCTTTGCCTTCTTATTCTCAAACGCTACTTGGTGACCTATATTGTTTTTCTCTAAAACAAATAATAGATTTTAGTTCAGTCCTTTTACCCAGTAATCATTTTCACATTTGATCAAGTTATTCGACATTATGGTTCTTTTACCTTCAACTGGACAAGGTGTGTCATTACCCATTCTTATTAAATGACCATTATAATATTCAATAGTTTCAAACTTTTTCTTATCACTAGTCACGGGGTGAGTGCAGCCACTATCTATGATCTAGACATCATTCTTTCTAACTTTAGATATGAGTACAATTACTATATACCTTTCTTCTTCATCATCTGAATCATCCTTCATGCCTACAAATATTATCTCAATATCTTCTTCAGATTTAGTGTAAGTATCATCAGCTTTGTTCTCAGCTAGGTAACAAGCTTTCTTTCCTTTGTCCTTGTAGTCTCAGGTATCTCTTCTTTCAGTTTGTGGGTTTCTTCGGTAATATTTATTATCACCTCAATCAAACTTCTTTTCATTTGTTTTTTCATTACTTCTATCATCTTTTCTTCTATTAGGACATATTGTAGCAAAGTGTCCAACCTCTTTACAATTAAAACGTACAAGTGGTAATTTACCTTTGTATCTACCTTTGCCTCTCTAATCCTTTTTCCCATTATTACTTCAATCTCATCAAGTCATTGATCCTCATTATCACTTTCACTATCATTCCTCATAGTGTGTCTATGACTTGACTAACTAATTTTCAAATAAGACTTGAATGAAGATTCTATAGATGGTAAGACACTATTATCAAAGTTATTCATCTCAAATGAAATCCATCTACCAATCAGACTATCTAGTGTAACTATATTGTTTACAACTACTCTCATTTCTTGAATAGCTAAAACTCTAATAGCATATATAGGTAGTAAGGTTCTTAAGATTTTACTTACCACTCTCTCCTTTTCAAGTACACCTCCAGCTTCTTAGATAGCATTGACTACCTCTTTGATTCTCTAGCTATACTAAGTAATATTTTCTCCCTCTTTCATTCTTAGGTCATAAAACCTCCCTCTTAGGCTTTCTTCCTTGGTTCTTAGTACATTAGGATCTCCTCCATGTACCATCTTCAACTTATCCCACATTTTATTTGCAGAGGTGTAGGTTTTGACATCTTAAAACTCAACATCGAAGAGTGATGATGCAAGTTCTATCATCATGAAATTATTCTCATGCTTTTCTCTTAATTGTTCAAGAGTATGAGGTCTTGTAGGAAACACATATTTAGTATCAAGATTTTGAGTAACATCATTACCAATACCTGATAGGTGGAGTCTTATTCTTCTTTGCCATGATGCAAAGTTGTCTTTATTCAACTTGTCCACATCTCATTTTTTCATCTTGTGATCTTTTGTTTTAGTTGTTAAACTCCCTTTCTAAGCACACAAGCTCTGATACCAATTATTAGTAAAAATTGAGAGGGGGGGTGAATCAATGGCCTCAAAAATATTCCAATTAATCAACCCAAAAACTTAGTACCAAAATATTAAGCCTTTAGTTATCTTCAGTCCTACAAGATGTATGCCTTCAAATATACTTATCAAATAACTACTGCTCAAAGTTATCTTTTAAACCTTATTCTTGATGTTTACCAAATAAAAGTCTTTCATTTACCAAAAAATAGTAAATATCTTAGTGTATACCAAACAATCTAGATTAGTCATGTGTAATGCAAAACACTAAAGTAATGACTCATAGACACATTGGCACATTGATTTTTAACATGGAAAGCATGTTAAAGGAAAAACCAATTGGGACCAGTAACCCAAAATTTTTACTCTTATGAAGTAAACTCGGTGAAGAGACAACCCTATTAAAGGTTACAAACACACTGTTAGGTGTGACCTTGTTAGAGGATTTAAAAGATTAGTTTGTCACTTGATATCAGGCATCTCTATGCTACCTTCTATGACCAAACCCACTATAGTTTTTCAAATGGTATTTGGAATCTCATACTATCTTCGTGATCAAAATATTTGATACTCCTTTAGATGTATCTCAATATAGAAAGTATCTTTAAATCCTACTCAGTTAAGGGACTTTCTAAATTAATGGTTAAACTAAAATAGTAAATGATCTGTTCACATATACAACTTATACTTGCCAATTTTTAGATCTATTATACGCTCACTAAGCCATTTTGATCAATGTATCTTTTGAATACCTTTGCTCCACTTTTTTTTCCTCTTAGTGATGTTGTTCTCTGTTGTTCGATGTCCGTAACAATATTTAGCTCTTTCCTCAGCTTGATTGATCAGGACTATATGAAGTGGTTCTTCATCAGTTTCTCTTCAACATCCTCTTTTTCATGCACTCCCCTTAATTCATAATGAATTAAGTTGTCTCCTTATAGAAATGATATCACCATTTCTTTCTTCTAGATTTTCTTGTTCTTGGCATGATCCACAATCTTAGCCAATATTGATTTAAAGCATCACTCATGTTTCATCTCGTAGAAATTTTATTTCCAACAGGATAAAATAGCTTTAAATCCATTACTTTTCTCTGGATTTATATTGTTGCTAAAAACAATGATAACAACCTTGTTAAGTCTACTTTTTTAGCTCTACCAGCTAGATATTTTGTTGTTTCTAAACTCTAGTTAACTTTGGTGTTTTAACTCTTTTATCACTTTGGTCAACACTTCAGTTCTCCTCGGGCTTCGCCATCAATGTTTTCTATCCGTTGGGGTTGTCTATCCTTCGGGCTTCACTACATAGTGCAGCTCATTGGTTAACACTATAATTCTAGCCATTGGTAATGCTTTTGATTCTTCTCTTCGGTAATGCTCATCGATTTATTTTCTTGGGCATCAATGTGAATTAAATTTAAGTTATCTCTATCCGTCGGGTTCCACTTGCCTTTGGTATTTGAATTCACTTAGTGAATTCTTGTCTTTTATGCATTACTGAAAGCATAACCATTCTCTCTCTGATTCTCTCAAGTCTTTGACACTTTGATTATAACTGATTAGATTATATCAACTTGAAATCAATGACAATACAATCCATTAATTGATATAATGTCTTGCATTATCTTTCTGCATTTCGGTCATCAACTTAACATCTTCAAAGATTCAATCAATTACATGTCATCTACACCCCTAGGAACAAGATCCACAAGTTACAATATAAAAACATAATGTTCATGGCTAAAACACTTTCTTATGTAAACATATATAATCTCTCTCTCTCTCTCTCTCTCTCTCCATAAATTAAAAAGGTGTATTACCTACTCTCAGAAACAAAACACATCCGACTACTAGTGAAACACATCTACCTTACCATTCATACTCCTCCCCTTGATTATCCACCTCCATACATCAATCAAGTTGTAATATTCATGTCTCTAGAGCATATTGCATTGATGTATTCTCTTGCATCTATGTTATGATCAAGAGGGGTAATGAACCCTAAATTGCCTCTGAAATAGTCAAAGATATCCTTAGTAAGTCACTTTCTAAATTTATTTTTTATTTTTTCCTTCATAGACACATGCTCCAATCTTTCTTCCTTTTCATTCACCTTCTGTCTCTCAAAAAATGGTACTTCATTGATATGTACTTTATTTGGTATGCTTTAATAGATTCCTATAAATGTTTATGGAACTTGAATTATCATAATAAATAACAAGAGGTTCATAATAAAAAATTCCAATCTTAGATAATATCTTCTCTATCCAAATGATTTGAGTAAAATTAACAACAATATGAATGTATTCTTCCTCTATTACAGACAAAAAAAATACATTTTTTCTTCTTACTCATCCATGATACCAACCTACTACCTGAAAATAATGCACCATGACTTGTTCTCTTTCTAACATCAACATCACTTTCCTACTCAGCATTTTAATATGGACATAAGGTAAATTCATTATCCTTAGGATACCACATTCCAAAGTCTATTGTCCCTTTCATATATCTAAATATCCCTTTAGAATGCTAGTTCATGATTGTGTCTAGGATCATTTTAAAATATTAGAACAAGACATACTGTGTTCATGGTATCAAGTATTGTATGATTGAAATATAGAAATCCACCAACCATTCATCTATCCCTTGACTGATTAACCTTAGGGGACTCAACATCTCTTGATAGGTTGCATCCTGTCACCATAGGTGTTTCCACTAGTTTTGAGTCATCCACTACAAACTTCCTTGGTAACTCCCTCACATACTTATCTTGAGTCATGTATATTCCTTTGTATGATTGACTAACTTGCAGACCTAGAAATAATTTTATTTCTCCTATCATCAAAATTTCAAATTCTTTTTGTGTTTCCAGTGCAAACTCTTTACTTAACTAGTCATTTCCACCACAGATAATGTCATCAACAAAGAACTCTACAGTAAGAATATTCACATTATAAATTTTAAAATATAGATTACCATCTACAGTAGCTTTTTTAAAATCCAAGTTTTAGTAGATACTTGTCCAATGTTGAATACTAGGCTCTAGGGGCTTACTTCAGTCTGTACAATTCTTTCGTCAATAAACATATCTTGGCTACTTCTTTTCTTAGACTAAAACCATTAGGTTTCTCTATGTATACCTTTTATTCTAACATATCATTTAGGGATGATAACTTGACATCCAGGTGATAAAATATGATGTTCTTATTGGTTTCTTGTGCTAGGAATGACCTAGCTACTTCCAATCTTGTTATTGGTGTAAATATTTCACAGTGAATCTGTTACATCTATGAATACCCTTTGTAAATCAACCTTTCTTTTTTCCTCACAACTTATCATTCTTAATTTATCTTGTTTCTAAATGCTCATTTGTTTCCAATAACATTCTTGACTTTAGGCCTTGAAACAAGAACACATCCGTCATTCTTGTCAACCTGTGATAGCTCTTCTTCCATTGAATCAATCTAATGATCATATTTGTAGGCTTTTGCTACATCCTTAAGCTTAGTGTGTGACATTAAGCATACCTAATCTTGAGAAATCCTCATTCTTTCCTAAATTCTCTTGTTCCTATTAAAAATACGCATCCTTCATTGTGATTCAATCTCACATACCTTAGAGTCTTTCACCTTGTCTCTAGTTTCTGAAAATATTTTTCTTCTTGACTTGTGTAGGCTTCATCTTCTTCACTTTTTATCATAATTTAAATTTTTTCTACACTTTTTGATGTTGAATCTAATCATTACTATCAATCTCATTTCCACATTCATGAATCCTTTTGAAATTATCAATACTTTCATCCAGTTTAAAATTTTTACTTTCTACAAAAAAATTCAACCTTTTTTTATAGCACCTATATGCTCTAGTTTTGGTAGAATAACCAAGGAATATACATTTATTAGTCCTTGCATCGAAATTTCCTATGCCTTAATCTCTCTTTATGTAACATTTACTAACAAAAAATTTTAAATACTCGATAGTAGGTACCTAACCACACAAAATTTCATAAGGTATCTTACAAGTTCCATGCTTGATCTATACTTGATTAAGAGTGTAGACTGCAATGGTCATAGCTTCTCTCCTAAATATCTATAGAAAAGTATTTGTAAGAATCATGTTCCTTACCATCTCTAGAATAGATCTATTCTTATTCTCTACTACATCATTCTTTTGTGGACTCTTGGTAGAAGATAACTATCTCTTGGTTCCATTCATCTCATAGTATGTATTGAACTCATTTGATGTAAAATCTCTAGATTTGTCTGATCATATCTTCTTCAATTTTAGAGCTATCTCAATCTCCACCATTTCCATGAAATCCTTGAACATAGGAAAAGCTTCATATTTATCCTTGAATAAGGCCACCCATACCATCATTGATAAATCTTCAATTAGTAGCGGAAAATATCTATCACCTTGCAAGCTTCTCATCTTGGTTGGGCCACACAAATCACTATGAAAAAAAATCAAGAAAACCTTTTGAATTTTCTTTCTGAAAGTTAAATAAACTCTTGTTTTCTTTCCCAATTGATATTACTTGGAAAAATTGTAAGCAGGATTCTTCAGCCTAGGAAAATCTCTAACAACAAAAGTAGAATGTTTATAGAAACAATATTGTCAAAGTTTAGATGAAACAATCTATCATTCCTTAACCACCTTTTATCTATTAATACAATCAAACATGTCTTTAGACCACTATTAAAAATAAATATATTAACTCTTATCTTGGATCAAGTATAAATGTTCTTTCCATAGTCATCCAAGATCTTACACATGTCATCCTTGAACTACAGTTTATAGTATTTATCAATTAGTTAACCAACACTAAAAGACATTTTATTTCAAACCTTCTACATACAATACATCATCCATGTTATTTTTACCTTACCACTAGATTTTTCACCTCATTTCACTTCTCCACCACAATACTTCTCATATGTTACAAATTTACCCTTGTCACAAGCAATGTCATGAGAGAATCCACTGTCACTCACCCACCTATATTACTTGAAAACATGAGAAACTAGAGATTTCTCTTCAACAACTTCATTATTACAGCTAGAAGTCATTACAATATGATTCATAGGATCATTATCTTCCATAATAGAAAAGAAATTGAATTCATCATTATCCTTTTCATCTTGATTAGATTCATCATTAGTAACACCATGATCAACAAGATCATAGTAACACTTTCTTTCCCTAGGCTTAGGCTTATACTTATACTTAGGAATTATATTGGAAAACCTATATGAAAAATTTCCTACTTAACCACATGAGAAGCATTTAAAAAATATATTTCCTTTATACTTACTACTAGAATGAGCTCTACATTGTACTCCTTTTGCAAAAATTTCTTCCAAATATTCAAGGTCTATATCTTACTCTTATATTTCCTTAAGATCCTACTCCCATCTTGACATTATCCTTGTATATCTCTTAGTCAAATATAATTTTTTCATGGCCTCACTAGCCAGTGTGGCTTTGAATGTTATCTCATTCTTGGCAAGTGCTCCACTTAATGCACTCAATTCAAAGGTTGTAATATTTCCTACCAGGTTTTACCTTGTCATATTTGTCACTATCCTTATTTATTCAATAGCTACAACCTTAATGTCATCGGTAGGAGGAAATGTTCTCAAAATCTTTACAACAATCTCATCTTCATCAAGTGTAACTCCAACACATTTGATATAACACACCATCTCATTGATCTTTAACATGTAGGATTTAATGCTATTAGTTTTTATAATCTTCATGGATTCATACTTTCCCTCAAGATCTGCATCATGGCCATACTACTTTTTCTCTTTCATAAATAATTTTGAACTTCTCCCATATTTGATTAATTTTCTCCAATTCCACCACACTAGTCATCTCTGCATTAGTTAATGCACTCAACAAAGCTTCATTTTTTATAATGTTTGAATTTTCCTGATTTATCTCGTTAAGAGATGTAGGGTTTAGATGAGGTTTGAATGAATGATTTCTAATCCTCTAACAATCTTCATCAATGCATATAAGATGTACAATTATACAGTTCTTTCATAATGAATAGTGGGTTCCATCAAATATTAGACTTTCCTTATTGTATGTTGACATCCTCAGATGTCCCTTAAGATGTTAGGAGTCCTTCAAGGGACTAGACTCATATACTAATTGTAGGAAATATGAAGAAAGAAACTAAGAGGGGACTTGAATCAACTGCTCTTAAAAAAACATAAATCTTCAAATGCTTAAACCTATAAAAATTTAAACACCTTATTATTTGAACCTTTTTTACTAATTTCAAAAATGTCAACCATGTAAACACAAATTAGAAAATATCAAAACAACATAACAAAAATAGGTTTATCATGGAAACCCAAACTAGGGTAAAAACTATGGTGGGGCTGAAACTGACAATAAGACTAGTACCTTCTCAGAAATATAGGCTTATTATAATATGGGGCACATGCATTCAAGAACATGGCCTAGACTTCACAACTCAGTTTTCCTTGGGCTAAAACCCAAAGGAAGTCTCATTAACTTAAAATCACAATTCAAAAACCAATTTGATAATTCATGAACTATATGATAGCATCTACCTATGCTAGGGTCATTTCCATTTTAGTATGGTGAAATCCTACGAGGCCTCACCCTGACTGTAATACCCTCTCCTATGGTGATACTTGGACTTTCTAATTTGGACATTCTATTATGATGGTTAGAACTATATATTTACATTTATGTTTTGTGGACGATGATATGTTTATCAGATGATTGATATGCTCATTTATGATTATCACTTATATGTTTATGAAATTAGAAAACCATATATATTTATATGTTTTATGGCGCTAACCCAATGATTTGAATCTAACCATTATCATGATGTTTTATGTTTTATGGATACGTGTCTGAGGTGTTTTCATGACTCAGGATGAGGTCGTAGTTACTCACTTAGTTGAGGTCCACACAATGTATCGATCCTAGTCATCTGTTTTCATATATATGATTTGTATGTATATCCACATGTATACATGTATCTCTTCTTGGTGATGCAGGATTGCATGTACTAGGTATCATCTCCAGTTGGCTTCACAGGTCTGAGCGATCCCTCAAAATCCTCGATCGTTGTTGTTGTTATGGAGATATCACCAAGGTTCCATAAGAAGGAACTCTACCTCTGACCCTTATATCCTTAGGTGGGGAGTTCCTGAGTCAGTCCCTTGTGTGGATGATGTATTTCTATGTCCTCTCAGTTTGTTGGTTTTGTGGGTCTTATAGATGGTTACTTGTCTTTTGCATTCATTGAGAATGAGGTTTTGATTATGGTTGCTCTAATTATCGTGATGGTATGTTCAATTTTTTTTATTAGTAGAATATTGATGTGAATTATTGTTCATATGAGGGTATGATTTAGTAATTTATCTTTATTAGTAGTTACTTATATGTACCAGTGTATCTTGTTAGGAATGAATTAGTATG